>MIQA02003135.1:0-15509 GCA_001887855.2 Sclerospora graminicola | reverse complement strand
GAAGTGTTCAAATTGTGGGAGACCAGGACACGCATCTTCAAAATGCAAGAAGGCATCGAGAAAGCAAGGAAAAGTGTCTGAACCCAGCAACAAAATCGACTTTACGCTGGCAATCACTAAAAGCTCAATGGTGTCGAACAGCAATAGCTGGATACTTGACAGTGGTGCAAGTATGCACCTAGTAAATAACGAGACCTATCTGCGGGATGCAGAAGGAGTCAACGGCACATGTTTTCAAGCAGATGGACAAACCTTAAAGGTATGGAAGAAATGTTGGGTGCAAGTACAAGTTACGTCAAACGAATCCGTACACACTATAAAAATCATGGACGTGTATTATGTGGAGAACATTTCAAGAAACATCTTGTCGAATGGACTTTTGGAAGAAAAGGGATGCGAAATGGTATACGTCAGTGGTCGGCGTGTAATGAGGCACCGTAATAGCAAGCGTCATATTTTGACATAAAAAAGGAGAACAAGGTGCTTGTCAGTTGAAGTTATAGTTGACGTCCCAATAAATTCCGATCGGGATTCAATTATGGTGATCTTACAAGAAAGCGACAAGGAAACAGAGAGCGACACCTGCGTGCAAAAAGGTTCCCTTATGCATTTCAATGCACGGTTGGGTCACCTAAACTACGACGCCGTGGAAAAGCTAGCAAAAGACCCCAAAAGTGGGATTATGTTAACAGATACCAAAAGACTCAACTGTTTGACTTGCGCACAAGGAAAACAAACGAAGAACCCAAGGTCCAAGAAAGACAGCGGTGATAACGCACCAACCGATCGAAGCGGGGGTGTGATTTGCTCCGACCTCAAGGGGCTAATAACTCCGAGAGATAGATTCGGAAACAGGTACATGATAAACTTTGTGGATTTCAAGTCAAATTATGTTCGAGTATTTCTCGCGAAGAGCAAGGACATTGCTGCGAAGAAGTTTGAACACTTCCTGGCGTTTTTCGAAAGGCAGTTCGATTGCAAGGTGCATATCCTACGGACCGATGGAGGTGCCGAATACCAAAACCTTGACGGTTTCTGTAAAAGTACAGGAGTGTCGCGACAAATTAGCGAAGCAGGAAATCAATCAAGTAATGGTAAGGCAGAGCGCATGCATCAAACCATTATGAACATGGCTCGGTGCATGATATTTTCGTGTGGATTAAGCCTGGCATTTTGGGGAGATGCCGTACAATACGCGGCCTATATTATAAATCGAAGCCCCACAAGCGCGAATGCAAGACACATGTCGCCTATCGAATTTCTGAGCGGACAAAAGCCGAAGCTCGGAAGCATAGTGGCATTCGTATCTCCATGCACGGTCTACAGAAATCCGGGGAAGAACTCGCTCGCACATAGAGCCCAGATCGGCCTTATTGTTGGAAAAAGCGAAGAGACTAAAGGTTTCAAGGTATATCTGAAGCAGGAAAAGAAGGTCGTGGTCACCTCCAGCATATCAAAAACATCGAGAAACAGGGATGAAGACAGAACAGGCAAATTCAAGTCGAGCGAAGACCAAGAGTTAGAAGGAGCCCAGATCACAATAACTACACAAGAATAAACTGAAGAAAACTCAAAAGAAAAAGTCGTGGCAACGCGAACGACATGGAACCAGAAGCTACATCAAGGAAACTACTTCAAAATCAAAAATAAACGAAGAAAACACGACCGATGAAGGTATAGTTTCAGATCTGGGGATGGTGAATTTCGTCGGTGAAGTGGACCCCAAGAATTATGCTCAAGCAATGAAGAGTGCGAACAAAGTGAAGTGGATTGCGGCGATGAAAGAAGAAATCACGGCTCTCGACAATAACAAGGTGTGGTAAATCATCGAGAAGCCAAAGGACTGCACCCCACTGCACACAAAGTGGGATTTCAAGACTAAGACTGACCAAAATGGCAATATTGAACGTTACAAGGCAAGATTAGTGGCGTGTGGAAACGAGCAGCGTTTCGTCATTGACTACACTTTGACTATCACGGCTGTCATTGAAATGGGAGCAGTGAAATTAATTCTAGGCTTGGCATGCAAGTGGAAAGTCCCCGCAAAACATGGGGACATACCTAACGCATATGTGAAGGCTTACGAGGACGAACACGACATATACCTGCATATTCCGAAAGGTATGGAGCTAAAAGACGGCATTTCAAAGCAATCGAACCCTTCATGACAGGTGTTGAAGCTCGAAAAGACGTTGTATGGACTCAAGCAAGCCGGGAGGCTTTGGAATCGTTTACTTCACGCAAAATTGGTTCAATTGAAATTTTCGCAGTGCATGACGGATATGTGTCTTTACGTACGATCAACGGACGATGATACGGTGATTGTGGGAGTTTATGTCGATGGTCAACTGGTAACCGGAACCAAAGAAAGCTTGGTCGACGATTTTTTGAAGATATGAAGGTCTTGGATATAAAAAATCTCGGCAAAGTCTCTAAGTTTTTGGGCATGCGAGTCTCTTTCGACAAAAGCACGGGATACACGCTGGATCAAGAAGTGATGATTGACGGGATACTCGAGGACTTTGAGTTGAAGGACGCTAATCCTGTAAGGGTGCCCATAAGTCAAGAATATGAAGATTTTAATCTTGAAGAAAGCGAAGTCTTGCCAAAAGACGGAAAAATTTCGATTAAATCTTTCCAATCGCTAGTTGGAAGCTTACTATGGATCTGTCGGTGCACAAGACCCGACATATCGTTTGCGGTACATAAGGCAACTAGGAGAACTCACGCACCCAAGCAAGTGGATTGGAATTTGGCAAAACGAATCGCGAGATATCTCAAAGGATCGAAACATATGAAATTACATATGGGGACCTCGAATAATGCCCACACAACTACAACCATCAAGGCCTACAGCGACTCCGACTACGCAGGATCGAAGGACGACCGAAAATCAACTACGAAGGTGTCGTGCTAATGGACGGCATGGTTTTGAACTGGATTTGCAAGAAACAAGGTGGTGTTTCGCTGTCTACAATGGAAGCGGAATTTTACGCTGCTTCAAAAATTGAAGTGGAAATGTTGGGTTTTCGTGAATTAATTCAAGAAGTTGGGTTAAAAGTCGAGCGTCATATGGTGTTGCTTATGGACAACCAAGCTGCAATCAAGATGATAAGCAGCATGGAAGGAAGCTCAAAAATGAAACATGATGATATACGATTAAAGTATATTGTTTCGAAATTAAAGGATGGTGAAATCGAAGCTAACTATGTTCCTACGCAAGATATGCTGGCAGATTTGCTTACTAAAGCACTACCATATCCAAGACTCAACGAGTTACGCTCCGAAATTGGTTTGAAGTAATGGCCGATTTCATTTCAAGAAGGAGTGTTAAAAAGTGAAGTTTTACGGTATATCGGTTTTGTTAATTATTATGTTAGTTACATAATGACGACTATTACGGTACTACCTTTGGAGCACTTTTTGGAAGATTCACGGTACTTTACTTTATTTGGAGTAAAGTTGGGTGAAATGTATTCGGACCATAACCGACTTTATTTCGAGGTAATTATAGTGTAGGTTTTAAAACTGCTTGCACTTTGTCTCGTGAGTCTCGACACTTCGCATGCATATTGATTAGGTAGATACTTAATCACTTCTTAATACACTTTTTATTAACTAAGTCCCTGTGTTCAATCTACGCGACAACGTCTAACTTGGTAGCTACGTCGACTGTTATACCTTGACAAAGTAAGGTATAAGATTCAACAAACAAGTGCAAGTTTATTCAAGATTATCGCAAAATTATCGACTAACGACTTGACTTAAGCCTAAGTTCCTACTGCAACATGGAAAATGATACTTTTGAACAGTTTCAGTGGAAATGAAATTCCAAGTTAACAAAACAGTGTGGACCACTACATACAAATTTTAAGTTATAAAGTACGATTCTGAACTTAATAACTTAATAATACATTATTATCTTTTTTACCTTACGAACCTACGAGCGGTCACCACTAGTGACGGTGCGGAGCAGAGCACCTCTAAAGTCTACAGGACTAAGTCGGGCGCTTAGAAAAACAAGAGTGCCTACAGTTTCTAGCCGGACTGCAGACACCGGACACTACATTGTTGGTGTCTGCTGCCTAAGATAAAGTCTACTTTCCTACAGGTTATGAGCCCAAGGAATTACGGGCTCTAACCGCACAATTTACGTTACTGGAAGTGACTGAGATTGAAGTTTCTTGTTACGATTTTTCTTTGTTTCTCGTTTGGATTACTGGAGATTATCTCGCTTTCTCGTGTGGATTGCTGGTACTTTACGATTACGATTTTATTTCGAATTTTAAGTTCTCGTTTTCATGAAAGATGGATGATGAAAAAGCCGAAAAGGCGGAGACAAACATGGATGCCATCTTAGAATACCTCAAGCGCCTGGACCGGCGCCTCGAGGCAGTTGAAGAGGCGCGGTCGCAAGGGTCGGCTCCCAGCACGTCGCCAGGGTCCAATAAGGGATCTGAGTACGCGAGGGCGTTTAGGGACACCCTAAAAAACCACGGGCCGTTCGGGATGAAGATGACCCTGAACGACCTCGGTGGTAAAGACGGTATTGGGCGCGGGGGTGGTCTGAGAGGCGGCGAAGAGGCCCCACCACCGATGCAAGCGCCGGGACTGAATATACCGGGGATGGCGGCCGGAATAGGAGTGCCCGGAGTGGCAGCCGGCATGGGTGCGCCTGGAAATTTAGGCGGCACCCCAGCGGCAAACGTAAACGGGATTAAAATTCCAAGGTTAAGCGTGCAGAATTTTTCTGGAGCCGAAATTTACGCAGGCCTAGGGTCAGGCTTCAAACAATGGGTGTATTTGTTCATTGAAACTGTCGAAGTGGCGGAAATCGCTTCCGGTTTCGTGTGGAACGAGCGATTGAAGGTAAACAAGTTGGGGGAGCACCTGGAAGGTGTCGCACTTAAGTACTTTCAGGCAAATATTGGCACCTGGTGGCAAGTGTCACCAGGCTTGTATTTCGTACTGGAGCAAATGTTGAACGCTTTCAAGGTGAACATTTCGCACTACCAGCCGGCCCAACATTTCGCCGCGGATAAGGACCCCAGAAGGTCCTGGACCGAACATTTTTTATACCTGGTTGCGCTAGCTCGCGAAAGCGATTCCAGCGAGCGGCTAATTGTCGAAAATATCGTGAAATTCGCGGCACCAAGGTTAAATATTGCGTTGATGGTCCGGTATAATCCACGAAGGCAGGACTACCTCCAACACGCGCAGGAATTAATTTCTTGGGCGCAAAAATTGGACGACGAATCTCACAAATTCAAGCGTCAGATTTTTAAAAGACCTGCAGTAAATTCCGTGGACGAACAGAACGGAAAACGCGTGTATAACGGTTGTGGTGTCAAGGACATATTAAGCGAAATTGCCCGCAGCAAGAACCCAAGAGAGGACACAAAAGGAACGAAAGACGGGAGCGGCAAGGCCCAAAAGATTCGGAGAAACGTTTCGTGCTATCCACAAGTGAATATGCAGCACGAGGTGTCGAAAAGGAAGTTTTCGAGGAAAACTTATGGATTGTGGATAGTGGAGCAAGTCGGCATTTGATATCCGACGAAGGACTCCTGGAAAACGTGCGTGAATGCAGCCAAAGTGACGCACTAACGCTCCCGGATGGAGGGACGCTACAGGTGACCAAGGTTGGTCAGGTGACGCTGTGTGCAAGTGAAATTTCTGGAAGGAACACCAGGATTACGCTTACGGAGGTTTTCTTTGCGCCAAAATTGGCGAAGAACCTCATATCCCTGGGATGTTTACGTAAGAAAGGGTGCATTTTAAGAGATAATGGCAAAAAAATGGAATTAGCTTTTCGAAATCAAGTTTTATTTGATGTTGAAGTTTACAGTTCTGTGTTTGTGGCCTATCTGCGTGCGGACAGACCATTTGACTGCGGCGAGACATTCTCAAATATGGTTATGAATGCAGCCCAAAGTAATGTAGGGGATGAAGTGCAAGAAGGCACCCTACATCACTTCCATGCGCGGCTCGGGCATCGTTCCTACGACGCAGTCGAAAAATTGGCCCGAGAACCGAGGTCAGGCATCAAAATTACGGACCATTCACGTCCTAATTCCCTGACCTGCGCGGAGGGCAAGGGACACAAGTCAAAACAGCCCAAGCGAGATTCTGGAAGACATGCACCGATTGATCGCGTGGGTGGGGTGACATGTAGCGATTTTAAAGGCCCGATAACCCCACGCGATCGGCGTGGAAACAGATTTCTTGTAGTGTACGTGGACCACTACAGCAACTACGTGCGCGTTTTTGCGGCACGGTCTTTAGTTCGAACACTTTCTGTGCTGGCTTGAAAAGGAATTCGACTGTCGTATCCACGTCTTGCGCACAGACGGTGGCGGAGAGTACCGAAACGTGGACTTGTTTTGCAAGCAGACGGGTGTGCGGCGGCAGATTACTGAGGTCGGCACACCAGCGTCAAACGGAAAGGCTGAAAGGATGAACCGGACCATTTTTTACATGGTCCGGTGCATGATTTTTGGATCGGGTGTGCCCTTAACTTTCTGGACGGAGGCGGCGGAGTATGCCACGTACATACTCAACCGCAGTCCGACCAGGGCAAACCCTGGAAGGGCACCCCCGATCCAGATGCTTACAAAAAGGCCAACGAATATTGGATACATTGTGGTTTTTGGATCCCCGTGCATGGTATACAGGGATCCGCACTCGAAGTCACTCGCGAAGCACGCAGACAGGGCCCTAGTTTTGGGCAAGAATGATGAAACAAAAGGGTACAATGTTTTGTTACTGAAGGATCGTGTCGTGACGACTACGAGACACGTCACGCAGATTGAGACCCTGAGCGAAGCTGCAAACGAGCAGATCGGGAAGCTACTGAGCGACCCCGAAGGTGAGGCACTGACCACGAAGCGCGAGCGAGAACCGCGAAACCCAAGCGAGATGGGTACACAGGACGCGCCAGAGAACGTGAACAGGGTGAAACAAGGAAGTCACGCCGCAAGGTGAAGGCGACACCGAAGGCGGCAGCGCTCGCGAAGCTTAAGCAAAAGGGGAAGGCGAAGAAGAAACTTAAAGACCGGGGAGGCACTTCGGAAGGAGATAAAACCGAAGGTGCACCGGCAGGACAAGAATCAAGCGTATCGACCTCGGAAAATTTGCATGAAGAGGAAGAAAATCTCCTGTGTACATTTGCGGTCGTCGAGTCGGGTGCGGGTGAAAGCCGTGCAGCGGCGTCGGAACCCGATCCGACGAGTTATTTTGAGGCCCATAAAGGCAAATTGTCGAGCGAATGGAAGGAGGCAGAAAATGCCGAATTACAATCCCTACAAGAATTGAGAACTTGTGCGGAAAAGGGATGACAAGAAACCCTTGCCCACGAAGTGGGTATAAAAGACTAAGATGAAAGCTGATGGGACTGTTGAGCGCCGAAAGGCTCGGCTCGTAGCCCGGGGTGATCGTCAAATTTTTGGCGAAGATTATTTTTTTTACATTTTCAACGGTGATGGATTTGAACAACGTGAAAATGATTTTAATTATGGCCATCATCTGGAAGGTGCCTGCACGGCACAGTGATGTGCCTAGTGCTTACCCGAAGGCCTCTACGGAGGAAGACTACGAGATACACTTAAAGGTGCCACAAGGAATGGAGATATCGAGAGAGAAACTAGAAAAACTAGGCGCAAGGACGGAAGGTGATGTGGTGTTGAAATTGGAGAAGAACCTTTACGGGTTAAAGCAGGCGGGGCGTCTCTGGTACGGGTTACTGAGAGACACCCTTGTGGAATTAAAATTCATGCAGTGTCTTACTGACACTTGCATTTTTGTTCGAACCGATGACAGTTGTTCGGTCCTAGTGGGAGTCTATGTTGACGACCTACTAGTAACCGCCACTGATGAAAAACTGGTTGAGAATTTTTCCGAAGAAATGGCTATTCTGGAGCTAAAAGACCTTGGAAAGGTCGAAATTTTTTTGGGTATGCGGATCGGAGGAGATCCGGAGGGTGGATATTGGATCGACCAATAACTCACGATTTAGGAAATGTAAGATAAGCATGGACTCAAGGATGCGAACATCGTGAGGACCCCAGTTATGGAGGGTGAGGTCCTTGAAAATTTGGATTCACGCCTAACAACAATTAAGGATGAAAAAAACCCTACAATCAGGGAATTTCAGTCGTTGGTTGGTAGCCTACTGTGGATATCACGGTGTTCGCGTCCCGACATTGCATTTGCAGTGCGCAAGGTGACGAGGCGAACACATGCACCTGTGGTGTAGTCGCTCTCAGAAAATCTTCCCGAGACGCGAACACCCACGGGGGTCCCAGACGACTGACTACCGGAGGGGGTACTCCGTCCATCCGAGTCATGATCCGATCCGGCTTGCGGCCGGCTGGATCGGTCGCTTCCATCCGCTTGATCGCGACTGCTCGAATGTTGCATGTTAAAAGCTCACCTTGTGTACCCGTCAGTACTGGGTGGTTAGCTCTCCTGGTGGACCCTAGGGCGAAAAGTGTAAATCCGTCCAATAGGGAGATGAAGTGTAGGACTAGGGGTAGCTCCTGGGCGGAAATCGTCACCGGGGAGCTCGTTGGGTAATATACTTGAACTTTGTATAGTGCCGGCTGGGCCGAGAATAGTCGATCGGCCAGCTAAACCAATAGGACACTTGAAGTTTGTATAGTACCGGCTGGACCGAGAATAATCGATCGGCCAGCTAAACCAATAACAATGAAGGGCGAATCCAAATGTGTATCCACAGAAGGCCAAATGTCACCACTTCCCAATACTTGATACCGTGTTCAAAACACGGGCGACTTGAGGTGAGTATACGAAGTCGCCGCGACTCCCGGTCAGGGGACTTCCGGTGGGTTAACTTAACCTTCCCCGGGCAAACCAATAACAGCAAGAGGGGACCTTGTTAGCCCTCTGCCGTGAACCAATAAAAGCGACTTGTGTCTAAGAAAGCGAAACGTATACTGATTTATCCTATGTCCAATACTCCCTTTGTGTAACCTACCTCAAATAACACGCCTGACCAGTCATGTATCTTACCCACGCAACCCGGCTAACTCCGACTCTGTGTACCGGTACGGCCGGTACACCAACCCCAAATGGTACCAACCCGGCCGGTACACTGAACCCATATGGTACCAGTCCGAATGGTACATTGTACCCGACCGGCTCGGCCGGATAGCCACCCATCCGCGCCCCTCGGCCGCTGACGCTAGCAGTCCCTTGGCAGCCCTTCCTACGATCCCGGTGCATACTCTTTCCACTAGAACAATCCTCTTCTTCCGGGCTCCTTCCACTCCATCCTTACGAACAGTCCGCCATCTTGGCCGTCCGCCATCCGCGCCTCGGCCGTCAAACCTCCATAGTCCTGCCGTCTGCTCAGCCCGCTTATCCGACTATCCTCGCCCCTTGTCCGGTCCGCCGACGTGGTTTCTAGCCTGGCGCCACCTGGCCGCTGGTAGACCTCATCGGCGGCGACCATCCGGCGCCTACAACCTTGGCCCTCATTTCCACCAATCAGGATGCGCCCTTTGGAAAGTGCCTTACATTATTTTATAAGTCACTTCACCACAGCCGCCCCTGAGTCGCGACACGGCCGCACAACGGTCGGGACACGATCTCACTCGAACTTACTTGACCCGATACCGCTCATCCATGCCTCGCTTTGGTACGTCATCCCACCACTTTATAACATCTCCATGGACTCCGTCGGTCTCCACACTGGCTAGCCTGCATGTCCACCAATACTGACATTGTCTTGATTAATCACCAGTCTTGCAAATCGACAAGGCTAACGTCTGCCGTCTTGTTCTCGTGGACGACGACTCGCCTGCCAGCGGAGTGGAGGTCGCACAACCGCCGAAATCGTCTCGCACTCCCGATCTGGTGCTGTCGTCCGCTGACGCCGAGGCTGCGCTCCGCGTCCACGGCCAAGCCTGCGGCGAACGGGACAGACTGAAGGCCGTCGTTTCTTCCCTTCGGGAGGAGCTTCGATCCTGTCAGGACAACTATGAGTCTCTGTTTCGGAGCTTCAAAACTTCTTGCGCGATGTTGGACCGCCTGAACCCCCGGGTCGCCGAACTGAAACTTGGTCGTAAAGCAGCGGAGGATGAGGTGACCCGCCTCAGGGCCATTGTAGGTCAACTCACGGACGCTCTACAACGAGCGGCCGCGCCATCCGCCCCGATCTCCGAGACAGCGGGGATGGAAGAGAGGCTGGACATGTTGACCGCCCAGGTGGATGACTTGGAGCAGATCCAGGCCGACTTGGTTCGACAACTTGCCGCTGCCAACCGCCGGGCTGACGAAGCCGCCGCTCGGGGCCCATCTCCGGAAGTAATCGACCTCCGGAAACAAGTGGCCGATCTCAAGAGCCAAGTCACCATCCTGACAGGAGAGCGTAACCGCCTCCGCATGTTGGAAGACGTCGTTGAACCTCTCCGGTCTGCTAATCAGGAACTGGTCCAACGATCCAAGCTTCAGCGTGAGTGCCTCGTCTCTTCTTACGCGATGGCCCAGTTGCTTACAGTTTTCATTTTCTTGTCACTCCGCAGTTCAACAGTTAGAAGAGCTGAAAAAGCAATCTGCCAAAATTCCGGACATGTCTCGGGAGCTTACGCATCTTCGTACCCGGCTCTGCCAGGTGTCCCAAGACCTGGATAAGGCGCGGGACAGCCGCGACCACCTGCGCGACTCCCACGCCCAGGCCCTTCGCCAAATCACGGATCTGGAGCGGCAGTTGCAAGAAGCCACTTCTCGGCAACAGGAGTTGCGGTCTGAGCTGTACCGGGCCCGCCAGGAGAATTCCGACGCCCATGCCATACTGGCTCGGGCGGACCGTGTTTGTCATGCCATGCTGGATAAAGAGGATCGTTTTAGGTCCTTATTGTGTGGACTTCAAAACCAGCTCGAGGCAACTCAGAGCCAAGCCGCTCCCCTTTTTCGAGCTCCTCCCGAGGTACGGGAATCCGTCTTGTCTGTCTTGGGAATGGTGGGTCAGTGGAAGACCTCTCCGCCGAACCCAACCCCGTTGCCTGCCGCAGCAGGGTCGGAACCTGAGGAACCTCCCGCCGTCTCCGACTCGCCCCTTGCCAGTCCCAACTCTTCGTCCGCCCCGGCAGGATCGCAGGGGCAAAAACGTCCGGCCGGCTCCAGCCCCTTTTTGGCTGATGCCAGCCCGCCTAAGAAGAGGAAGCAGAGCGAATCCCCACCCTCGCGCCAATGTTCTCCAGACAAGTCGGACGGCGGGGAAGAGCCCGGGTCGGAGAGCGAGGACAGCCTGTTCGCGGAGCGGTCCCCTCTTCCATCCCCTCAATACACTCCCGGTAGAACCGGTCTCACTCCTAGTTCTAACTCTGAAGAGGACTCGGAGTCAGAAGCGGCCGCGCCCTCTTCTGAGTCAGCGGCCGCGCCCTCTTCTGAGTCGGCGGCCGCGCCCTCTTCTGAGTCGGCGGCCGCGCCCCCTTCTGAGTCGGCGGCCGCGCCCTCTTCTGAGTCAGCGGCCGCGCCCTCTTCTGAGTCAGCGGCCGTGCCCTCTTCTGAACCAGCGGCCGTGCCCTCTTCTGAACCCGCGGCCGTGCCCTCTTCTGAACCCGCGGCCACGTCCCCTAATTCTTCTTCGGACTCGGGACCATCCTCCCCTTCGGTTATCTATGACGATGACGAAGAAGACGAGGATTACGAGATTCAGCAAGTCAACGTTGCATTACTCCGTTCTCGCTCGGATACCCGTCGCCGCCCTTCCCGCTCCGGTAAGCGGACGGCGAGTCCAGTGGGATCCGATCAAATCATAGATCTGCAGACTCCGCCGCCGGCAGGATTTGGTTCCGGGGAGCATGACCCGTCTGACCCATCCTTGCCTCCCAGCATTGTCGACGCCCCGGCCGCTCCGGTCGCGCGTAACTCGAGTTCCGACAGAGTGGCCGAGGAGAAAGTGGAGGACAACGACGATGACATCCCGGATCAGTGGTTGACCCCTCCCGACCTGAGTGACTCAGAGGAACCTCTTCCCCAGTCTTCGGCCAGACAACGACGCTCAACCTCGGCCGGGTCGCGTACTACACGCCGACCTCAGCGACCGGCCGCCAGGTCTAGAGTCCGGAGGAGTACTCTTACTCTTGCGCCCTCTTTTCCCAAACTTCCGCTTCTATGGTTATCGGGAGGGCGTTTCCCCAGTGGGGCGGATCGGTCTGCCATACTGCCTTGGGCAGTCGAGCAACTGGGCAATACCAGCCTGGCTGATATCTCCAGTTCCCAACTTGCTCACTCTCTGTCCCGTCCGCATCTCTGGTTATTCCCACGATCTTACAAGGCACCGTCTCCAGAGGCTTGGGACCCTGATCTGATGAAGTCGGGCGCCATCGACACACTCATGGAGACCGAACCCTGGAAAATCTTGCACACCAAGATGCCGGATATGGGGCTTCCATCCTATCCATGGTTCACGGAATTCAAAGCGAGACTTCATGATTTCACCGTGACTCACGCTTGGGCCATCTGGGAATCTACCCACTTCCTGTACATCTCGGCCGAGGACAAGCGAGCGGACGAGTCCCTCCGCAGGTACTCCCTTGCCCGCAAGAATCGTCGGGGGCGAGCTTCCGAAGCGTGGGTCCGTCTGTGCGCGTTCATCATGGCGGGTATCCGGGATGGTGAATGTGACTTGGACCTGTTTCTCTTCCCGTTCATGCTCCATCTGCCAAACCGCCGGAGTGGATGTGCAGCGGAAGGAGGGACGTGGTATCCCGGCCTAGGTGCGTTGGATCAGACCACCTCTCTTTCTCAATCTTTGGCGGCCATCGACCGGCAAGATCCTTGGCGCAATCAATACCGCGCACGGCCCTCCGACCACCCTGGGCTTCGCGTGACTCGGCTCCGAGGCAAGTATAATCGTCGACGGGGATGAGTAGTCGGGCTTGCTTTAATTCTTCTATTTCTCTCAGTTTTCCTTTTTTAATATATCCATCCGTTCCTCTTCCGTTCCCACTCCAAACATTCACTGTTGACTACTAACCGTGGTTAGCCTCGCCAGGCCTGCTCGGGGGTCCGCCTAGAGGGGCCTTTTATTGCTGCAGGGTACTTCCTGGTTCGATCGGGCGTGGACGTCCTGTTCCCAGTCGCGGTCGTTATATTCCTTTTCCCCGGGACGGCTGGATTCGGGCGAGGGACCCTCGTCGCTAGCGGCCGGTTTGATTATCTCCGACAGTCTGTTCATCTCCGCCAATTCGTCTAACAATCCTGGTTCCGAGACGGTGAGTCCAGTCTGATCTCGCATGGCTAAGGTGGCCAGATGGTCTGCGCTGTTATTCCAGTCTCGTTTGACGTGCAGCAATTCGTGCTCCGGCCACCTCCGCAAGGCGGACATAACCCGATCATTTAGCAGTTTCAGCCGCGGCGCCTTGCAATCTATCTCTCCGGTGATTTGTCGGATCACTAGGTTGGAGTCACCGCATATGATGATCCGCCCCTGTGTCCGGCCAGCTAGCAGATCTAGGGACAGCAGTAGTCCTCTATACTCCGCTTCGTTCACCGTGATGCCAGGCGTGAATCCGAGGCGGCCGCGATCGCCTTCCATTCGGGTAGCTTCCACAAAATGGCACTATAGGCTCCGACCCCTTTCTTTACACTCGCCGACCCATCGAAACTCAAAACCATTAGTTCCTCCGTGGGTCCCACTGTTGGCGGCGGCAATACGATAGTTTGTCGAGGCTGCTTCCGAGGTGCGATCGCTATCAGTGCTTCCTCCACTTCTGCCCTGGGGGTAATGCTGGCAGCCAATGTGCCCAGATTTTCTTCTTCCCCTTAGTACACTTAATCACTTCGAGGGACCACTGAGACAGCAGAGCCGCCCATCTCCCCAGCCGGCCATCAATCCCATTCGCTGTCAGGAGCCATGATAGGGTCGACCGTCTGGATAGTACTTTGATAGTCCGAGACACCAGCATAGTATAACACACATCCAAGATCCGTAATAGAGCCAGAACTTCTTTATCCACCAATCCGTAATTAACTTCATTAACTTTCAGGGTCCGGCTGGTGAAGGTCACGGGACAGTACACTCCATCGTGATCTTGCACGAGAGCGGCCGAGATGGCCCACTTGTTAGCGTAGATGATGACCACCGGAGTCTTATTAACATCGAAATGTTTCAAGACCGGTGTGGTCGCCATCTTCGCCTTTAGCATGCCAAAAGCCACCATCGCTCGGGTCATATGGTCGTCCGGGCCGGCCGCGCCGGGGTCCGGCGGCCGGTCGCTTGTCTGGGCAGGCAAGGGCGCTTCTCCATTGGCTGAACTATCCGAAAAGGGCGCTTCCTCATTGGCTGAACTATTCGACAAGGGCGCTTCCTCATTGGCTGAACTATCCGAAAAGGGCGCTTCCTCATTGGCTGAAATTGCCGGCCCGGCCCGCGTCTCCGCTTGCCTATCCTGCTCTCTCAGCTTATGGTAATCCACCTCCCGCAACTCGTACAAGACCGCCGCATAGACTGCAAAATCCTCGATGAACCGACTGTAGTAATTCAGGCTGCCCAAAAAGGATTGCATAGCCTTTAGGGATCGCGGTAAAGGCAGATTACTCAAGGACTCCAAATCCTTCGGGTTAGCCTCCAATCCGGCAATCGACACTTGATGACCCAGATATGTTACCTTAGTCTTTCCCCAGAAACTCTTAACCACACTAATCGAAAGATTCCACTTTTCACACGTAACCATCAGCTTCTCCACTTTGTCACACAATAAATCCCAGGTAGTTGCCGTAACGAGGATGTCATCAATGTAAGACCGCCGCCCCAGAACTGAAGGTTTTGGGTCGGGGTCCGTGCACCTTATCTATCAGCCGTTGATAAATCTGCGGGGCATTCTTCAGACCGAACGGCATTCGGTTCCACTCGAACAACCCGAAGGACGTCACGAACGCAGAGATCTCCCGTGCACGATCGTTCATAGAGACCACCCAGAATCCACTGGCCATATCCAATGAGCAATACCACAAAACTTTATCCAAGTCCTCCAGCAGGTCGTTTATCAGCGGCATCGGATAAATCATCAGCTTAGTCAGCCGGTTCACCAGCCGGTAATCGATGCACAACCTTATGTCCACCCCATTCTTCTTGATGATAATTACAATGGGCGAAGCCCATGGCGAGGTGGACGGCTGAATTATCTTGGTGGCCAGCAAACCCTTGATAAGCTCTGACAGCCTTTCCCGATATTGGGGGGCGACTCTTCGGCATCTCTGTGCTACCGGCTTGGCACCTCCCACATCGATATCACAAACCGCCCCATGGGCGGCCGGAGGAAGGGCGTTCCCTGGTCCGATCAACAGATGTCGTCTTTTCCATATAATATCCTTCAATCTGCTGATCTCCTCCGGGGTGTTCACATCCGGGTCTCCCACTTGTAGATCGTCGATAGTGACTACTGGGGGGCAGGGGGTCACCTCAGGTAGCACCGCCATCTGCTCTTCCATGCCTTCAACGTATAGCTCGCCCCCTTCATGAATGCAGACTTGGTCGGCTT
>MIQA02003133.1:0-11580 GCA_001887855.2 Sclerospora graminicola | reverse complement strand
GGCTCACTATAAGCCGTTCTGGGGTAAGTTTGCATGGTATTCTAAACCGTGGATTGTAAAGGTGTCTATAGCAGTATTGCCACCTTTGAAGTATAATCGAATACCGCGGCGCAGTATTCAGAATTTGGATGTCACTTGCGTAACTCAGTCCAAATATACGTGGATTGTAAAATTCCTGGAGATTTCGGGCATACGCGTGCGAATCGGACGGTGGCTGATGGTCCACTGTATCGGACGACCAATTATCCGAGGGTGTACTCCGTGAATCCTGGTCAATCTCTTCATCAGTCAAGTCACCACTAGAATGACTGGCCCGATCATCCCGGTCTTCCGACCGGTCATCATGCACGACCGAATCATTTTTAACTTCATCTCACCTTGTGTACCCATTGGTTCACGGTGGTTACTCTCACTCAGGTGGACTCTAGATGAAATAGATCTTCCCGATCAGGTCGGGTAAAGTGACTTCTTCGAGACAGGGGTCGGGTAAGGTGACTTCTTCGAGACAGGAGGGAATTCTTCACCGGAGGACAGATTAGGGGTGGTACCGTGTATAAAGTACCGTATAAGTCGGGTCGGGATACTTCAACCAACCTGACCAGCCAATAACGAGAGATAACCAATAACCACGTAAACAACGATATAATCACAATCTCCTACTGTAGAATCGCTAAGTTATCTCCACAACCTTTCCAATTTTAACAAACGTGATGCAAACACGTAGACATGAAGGGTGAGGTTAGAAACGTCTAATGCAATACCGTCGGGGGACTTCCGGTGAGCCAAAAGGCGTCTATGCGCGTCTAAACCAGGAATAAGTTGAGCTACAGGGGGCCTTGTTAACCTTGTGCTCCCAATGACCACCGACACGTGGCGGAGCGACTCTTTGCTTAAGGGGTAAATTCAATTAAAAATATAAAGATCCAATACTATGTGTACCGTACCATAACCTATGTGACTTACCTAATATTACGATCTTGATCATTCCATCACATGATTGCCAATATCGCCTTCAACTACTGACCGGGATTGACCTTCAAACCGACTTCAGAAACTACTTTTGAATTTGGTCCTGGAGTCGACTTCTTGGAGCCGACTTCGATCCGATCTGGGACCTTTCCTACTCTATATATTCTGGTCTCTCTAAATTTCCTTTAACTCCACTAGTGTTTTCCATCGACCGCAATGCCCCGAGAGCTGGACCAGCAGGTTTAGCAAATCGATCATACCCATTAGCCAATCTAACCGTAGTCCGGAAGGTGCTTATGAGGCATTGGCTGTCCGTGATCTCCACTACAGTTTTCCGTTCATAAGCATCCATCGTGTCATGAGAGCCTGAACTTCGGTGTGATGTTTGAAGTGTCCTTGGTATAATATGAGGGGATGGTCCACGTTGTTCTGGTCGCCTGCTCCTCGTCGATCACTTTCTATCCGCCGCCAATCACTACTGAGCTAGAAACATTAGCTATTGCGTCCTGTAAGTAATTCGGTAGCTCCTGCCAGACTGAGATATCATCTTGGTCAAGTCGGTGGGCTAATTGCGATACATTGGTACCCTCCGCTGTAACTCAAAATGCCGTGCTAGCTTGATCCAAAAATTGAGTCGCGTGTAGTACTTCATTCCCGATTAGCGCTGCTTTCGCAAAGCTGTATTTCCGGTGTAGTGTACATAACTTCCAGAGGGAGTTATTTCCATACCTTTTCTTTTTGAGGGTTTTCCATTCCTGGCTACTTGCTCTTATAGCCTTTTTTTGCGCCAGTCTGGTAGTTCTGACGCCAATGTCTTATCATAGTTGCTGTCTTGACTCTCGCCCCAGTCGCTAGATAATTCGCATATTACCTCCTTGCACATACGTGTAATGATGTAATGAGGGTGGCTGAAGCATTCTAATAATTGAGAAAGTGCCACGCTGTTTCGTACCACCGTTATCAACCACACCATCTCAGAAGCATCTACTGTCGGAAAGGTGTACCTTTTTGATGTTGACACACTGACATCATGGAGTTCCTGACCCTGGTCCATTCCTCGTCTCGCTCAGCTACGTTGTGATTTGCATCCACGATGGAATTAAGGTCATCAAAGAGCTTTCGTTGAACCGGCTCAACTAAGAGATGCCAACTTCTTCCTCCGGTTCATAGGCTTGATTTACCGCTCGGTTTTTGTGCAATTGCCCTTCTCAGCATCTCGTATAGTCACCGTTTGAGACCTTGTTCGCATTCCATGCTCCCTGGGATCCCCTTACCCCGTTCCGTCACTAATCTGGAGTGACGCGGGAGGTACATACCCCGAGCCTTGACTTTCTATCTCCTGCTGATCCTCATCCACCGCGGGTCCGTTCTCCAACAGATATGTGCCGTTGGTGTAATGGTGTCAATATAATAGGATTGTTTCTGCGATGTCATAAGTTTCCGCTAGGTGTTTTCATATATTTGGATCTAAGATGTTCACTTGTAGCAGCTAAGCTTGGTCTCCTCGAGGCAGGTACGTCACAGAATCAATCAAGAGTGCAGAAGATCGTGCAGACCCGGACGGCCAATTTCAGCAGTTGTTCAATCTGACTGAAAATTTTCCGGCGCCTTCTCACGTGACAGAAGTGCCTTATCTTCCAGACAAGACATTAATCCAGTCTCCGGTCTCCTAGAACAATGTCCATCGGTCCACTGTCCGTGGAATAAGCCGATACATACTCTGTAAGAATCCTGTTAATTTCCGCCATACTTGATTTGAATCCTGGAGCAATTGTGATTAGTATCTTGCTCTGTACAAGTTAATACAACTTGTCCTTCGCCAATCACGTCCATGTCAACGTCGTTGGTGCCTTCCGCAGCATCCTACTGTCCAGCTCGATTACGCCAACCATGAACATACGCCTTGTAACGCGCATTCTCAAAATGCAGTATCAGTGATAGTTAGTTTTGCACACTTCTCGTTTCAAACGAGTCACCTCCTGTACACAATGAGTGCTCTGTAATGGGAATTCCCCGCAGGTCGCGAACTTCTAACGCTGTTCCATTCTTGTTTCTGGTGTATAGACAATATCACTTACCTCCCACTAGCTGGCTCTACACTCTGAACATAAATGTCTTGTGGTGAAGCGACTTCGGAATGAGTTAACGGCCGGGTGTGAAATACACCTGGCCGAGGCAGCCTTTTGATTGGCTTAAATTGCTGGTCAAGAGTGCGGGCGCTGGAGGACAGCTGCCGGAGGCGTTCGAGAACACCTTCAAGCGCCAGATCAGTACAAGGCATGGAACCAGGCTAGACGAGGTGATCCGGAGGCTCAGAGCCAGGTCAGCCAGAAGTTGACGAGCTGGAGCAAGGGGGGCAGGATGGTCGTGGATGGTGGCCATAAGTGGTCAAGGGGTAAATTGGTCAACCAGCTGGTGAATTTGCCAATGCAGACATTGGGGTGTCCCTGTAGTAGCCGGATGGAACACCGAAGGTAGTTGAGCGGTCGCGACGAAGGAATCGGAGTCGGCGGCCAGGTTCCGTCCAGGTCGAGGTGGATAGCTATCCAGGCTGGTCAGGCTATTTGGTGTACAGTACACAAAACGTCTGGTCACGCTATTTTAGGTAAGGCACATAACCATCCAGGTCAAACTGGCCATGTTTTTTTGGGTAGGATACACAAAAGGTTATATTGGATCTAGGGATAAAAATCAGTGTATGTTTCGATTTCTAAGACATAACTCGTCATTGGTTCACAGCAGAGGGTTAACAAGGCCCCCTCTAGTTGTTATTGGTTTGCCCGGAAAAGGTTGAAAGGAAGCCATCGGAAGTCCCCTGACCGGGAGTGGCCGTGAAACTTATACTCAACTCAGGTCACCCGTCTTTGAAAATGGTTTAGTTCTATTGGAAGGTGTGGTGAAGTTTTGGCTTACTGTGGAAGATTGTGAAGGATTCCCTAATTACACATAAGATTGGAGTAACCCCTTTATTGTTTTTGGTTAAGCTGGCCGATCGATTACTCTCGGTCCAGCCTTTGCGGTATACAAATTTCAAGTATAACGCCAGTCTGTTCCCCGGTGAAGAAATTCCGCCCTGGCGTAACCCTAGTCCTAACCCTCGTCCACCTATTTTACCGACTTTTACTTTTCGCCCTAGAGTCCACCAAGATATCGTAACCGCCAGTGATACGGGTACACAAGGTGAGCTTTACATAACATGGATTATCCCAGTCGTCACGGCCAAGGTGATTGACTGGTCCAGCCGGCTTGATGCTGGCTTGGACCAAGACATGGATGGACAGAGTACCCCCTCCGACAGTCATCTGGGGCCTCCGTGGGTGTTCGTGTTCGCATCTCAGAAGGAATTACTGAGAGCGACTACACCACAGTCTCCGATCAATACTCTCGGTCCAGCCTTTGCGTTATACAAATTTCAAGTATAACGCCAGTCTGCTCCCCGGTGAAGATTTCCGCCCTGGAGTAACCCTAGTCCTAACCCTCGTCCACCTATTTTACCGACTTTTAGCTTTTCGCCCTAAAGTCCACCAAGAGATCGTAACCGCCAGTGCTACGGGTACACAAGGTGAGCTTTACATAACATGGATCATCCCAGTCGTCACGGCCAAGGTGATTGACCGGTCCAGCCGGCTTGATAATGGCTCGGACCATGACCTGGATGGACGGAGTACCCCCTCCGACAGTCAGTCATCTGGGGCCCCCGTGGGTGTTCAATCCAGCGTGCGTTGACGTTGAACGCATGCTAAATTCTTCTCGGATGCTCTGGTCTATATCATCCCTCAGAGTCTTTGGCGGATTGCGGTAAAGCCTCCGCTTGATGGGACCGTCATTCAGTTCCTTCATGTAGCCAGTGACCTGCATGGCAGGGGGCACCGGCCTATACACAATATTTCATAACAAATATTGTTTCTTCTGAGCGTAAGCTTGAAGACTAAGCTTACCTTGCCGGAGTTCCATGAACTTTTCCTGGCAACTAAGTTCCATTTCTGGAGCTTCGAAGTTGAGCTTTAGCTCAGCTTTTAATTCCTGATAAGTCAGGAACGCAGATTCATCAGTGGATCTGCGGCTCATTGCCGATGCCCTGGCGCGACCGCCCAGGCATGTGGTGGCAAAATAAGCTTGTGAACGCGGGTCCACAATCATTTGTGCAGAGATGGCATCTTCCACCTCTGCGAACCATCTACGAAGGTGTTCACCCCCTCCGCCAGTAAAGGGTGGAATCCATGCCTTTACTACATCAACGCTCGCTGTGGGCGTTGTCGGTGGCGACCGCAACATTATTGTCGCGGAACGCACCTGAGAGTCTATGTAAACCCTCTTGAAACGGCTACCATTTCTAAAGCTTCCTCGGGTTTTACCTCAGAGGATGGTGATGATGCGGTCCCCATGGTTTCGCGATGACTCCACCACAGTATCCACATTTCGCCCCCATTATGGAAAGATTTCCTCACTAAGTCTTGCGCGAGCTGTCGCTCGCGCTCCGTTTATCGCTGAACGCGTCATGAACGCTCGGGCGGCTCTTAAAATCTGCGCTCCACTACTTAACTAGCGGAACGGAACGAACAGTGTCGTTAAGACGGACACAAAGTGCTACCAGGGTGTAACAGGCTAGCTGTTACAGCGTGACACTGTTAAATTGCAAGTGAGGAAGCGGCAATTGGTGAGAAACAAATGTTAATTTGTTCTTCAATTAGTTAATTAAGATTAAACTAAGAGTTGGACTATAAAATTAAATGTAATAGTTCGCCTTAGTTATATATATTTAATATATAAAGTAAAGACACGTGGCTGAATACGGTAAATTTAAGAGTGTATATTATGAGTGGTTTAGAGCAAACTACTATAATTAGATCTTAGACTACATCATATAAACATGTAAATGTTAAAACTGATCTAAAATACTCTTATATTAGATCTCTTTCTTAGATTCATATTTGTATCAGAATCTGTTTGCCCAGGGTGGATTATAATTACTTATAATCCAATATTCACATTTCAGACACCAAGTCTGAAATTGAACTGAGATATTAGCATTAAAATATCACTTATGTAATGGTACCCTATTACAGTGTGGCATAGTGCTCATACTGGAACACCACGAGACGAGAGGCCAAACACAATGCTTGGATTTGGCGAGGCTGGGCATCAGATGAGAGGCTGTCTGGTTTCGCCTGCGCGGCTGTATAGCACCAACTATATCACCGTCACTATTAAGGATGTTTAACTCAGTGACTCGCCGGAACAGATTTTCTCTAGAATGGAAGCACTAAGAAAGGAGGTTAGGGAAACTGCATCAATTCGGACGCAAAACGGGATCAAAGATGACAGCAGGAGAAGGCAAAACGGCAATCTCAGACCAGTTAGCCGAAGGGGGAGGAAGAAAATCTACGTCAGACCAGACGACGACATCCCCAAATAAAGATACAAAGTTTCTTCAAGGCGACTCCAAACGATGCCCTTGAAGAAAAAGGATGACTGGACCACAGTCCATGGAGATTGAAGGGTTCTTGGAGAGGTAAGGCTAGTCCATCTATAGATACATCTATGACAAAAACTAAACGCACGGAGCATATAACCAAAGAAAAGAAAAAGGATGACCAGGCCCCACCCATGGAAGTCGGAAATCACTGAAACAGTTGAACCGCAACCCAAGCCGTCACCCAGTACAGGTCCGAAACCCACCAACGGAGAGGTGACAAAAAGGAGAAGCATGAAATCTAGTCAAGCACGTCAGACGGCAAATACAGATTTGATGGTAATTGAGGCGCAAGGAAAGAAGAGAACCTTATCGGAATTAAGCAAAGACATTGTTATGCGGGGAGGGGCGTTGCAATATTTCAAATGGGAAGGCGAGGATGAGATAAGAGAGAAGAATTACACTTTACGATAATCTTTAGTGGAGATGAGGTTTCAGCAAGTAAACAAACCGGCTACCGGAAACTGCCAACCGTACGGCAATTCGACGTAAGACGAGAATCCAACGATCCTGGAGGAGGCGACTACGCGGCTCAAACAAGGATGCGTAGCAAGATAAATGATGGGCTTTCATCTCGAGTTTCCTCCAAGGATCCGAAATTAAACTGTAAGTAGTCTGGGGAGGGGCTACGACAAAAATTTTGCGAAACAGTCGGAAATTACTTTGAAGGAGTATCTTGTGGAATACGGTACAACTTCGTTGACACTGGATGCTACGGTAAGCTGTCAAATGTGGGAAAGAAATGATATTCTAGACTACCTCGGGACCATGCAACAGAGAAACTGTGGTGTAGTCGCTCTCAGTAAATGAGGTTTGGATAATTATATGGTGTGTGTAACAGGCTAGCTGTTACAGGCGTACACTGTTAAATTGCAAGTGAGAAAGCGTGCAATTTTTTTTGGTTAGGAACAAATGTAATTTGTTCCTCAATAGTTTAATTAAGATTAAACTTAGAGCTGGACTATTTAATTAATTAAATAGTCCCTTAGTTATATATATTAATATATAAGTAAGACACGTGGCAGCAAGACGGTAAATTAAGCGTGATTATTTATGCGTGGTTAGAGCAAATTACTATAATTAGATCTAGACTCAATCATAAACATGTAATGTAACTGATCTAATAATACTCTTATTATTAGATCTTTCTTAGATTCAATTTGTATCAGAATTGTTTCCAGGGTGATTATAATTACTTATAATCAATATTCACATTTCAACCAGCAAGTCTGAAATTGAACTGTGATATTTCAACTTAAATATCACTTATGTAATGGTACCCCATCACATCACCCCCCCCCACCCAAGGTGGTTGGCCAATAATATAGACCAATCGAATGGTGACACTTGTTGGTCATAACAATATTTAGATTACAACCATTAACGACCAGAAGAACTCAATGGTCGAGACACGCGGCGGTGCTCTTTCGGGCGCTGCTGAAATTGCTGATACGGCATCCACCTCTGCATCACTTGCAGTGGTGCCAACATTGAATGCCGACGCTTCTAATGTAGCGTCGGAGGGGAAGCCGAGAGACCCATTGTCTCTCGTAATAGACGCTGCGGAAGCAGTGTCTAAGAGGGGACGTGAAGATGTCGCTAGCGCGACATCTAGAACGCTCACACCTGCCGAATGGCGGGTGGCGAAGAAGTTTTCTTCGGTCTTCGGAGACTCTTCGGACTCCGAAGAAGAGGATGAGGACGTCACCGCCCTCCGCGAGGGGTCTAGCGAACGTAAGCTCGCTATAATTTCTTCGCCGAGAAGTGAAGGGGAGGTGGATTCTGACGCTGTCGATTACGACAGCGATAGATCTCCTCCTGGACCTCGACACTCGCCTGGTCGAGACGACGACTTTGGAAGGGCAGGTGCCGTTCCACCTGCCAAGAACAACGTGCAGAAGTGGCTTACGCTACTTCTGATTCGTCTTGTCGTACAGAACCACATGTTCCGTACAAAGTGGAGTTTTGGACCCCAGCACGGGCGCTAATGCCCGATAGTGGCGGGCATAGCAAGCGCGATTGTCAATACCCGTTGTTTGAGATCAACGCTCTTGATGATTGCGAAGACATTCTCAATCGCTACTTCGATAGGAGTACCGACGATAGACGTCGGTACTTTATCGACCTTTTCTTCCAGGCTCTTTACTATACGAACCGAAAAGGGTCGCGTAAGAACAGGGACGATAAAGACGCCCTGACGCAAAGTTGGAATGCCTTTGTTGAAAACTACAACAAAGGTCCCGACGACTACGTGAAGCGATTTTCACGTAAATCGTGAGCGCTGTTTAAAGCACTCACGTACAGGGAAAATGGAGTTTATCCATTTTTTTCTGTATCAAAGAAGGAACTTCTTGCAGAGTTCCTTCTTGCATGGCTTGCCCTTGTTGTCCCAAGGGAGCTCCTCGTCTGAGCGAAAAGGAGCTGCGAGGAAACCGAGGTTACTCAGTACCCGCTACGATTAAGGGTCTAATTGATGCCCTAAATGTATCAGCATCTGGTGCTGATACCTTCCACTCATCAACATCTAGTGTTGATGCTTCTTACGAGTTTGAGGAGAAGTGTCATTTTCAAACTCCTTCAGGAGGTCAGGGGCATCCGCCCTCAGAACCTCAGTCGGCTCCCAATAGTCAAACTCTTGGGAATACCCCAACCAGCGTACCAAGTACTCGGTACGCTGCCCCTTCTTATAGGGAACGAGCGCTTCGCAATCAAGCGCTCGAGAATTAAACGCTTATTCCCCTGATTATCAATCAGGGGTGGTAGTTCCCTCGCCGTCGTTGTTGCGGAGCATGTTCACAGCTCCGTAAGCACGAGAGGCTCTGCTCTGAGCTGAGAGGGTCCAATGAATTTAGGGAGCAACTTCCGTGTAGGGAATTTACTAATTGTATGTGTAGGTAAATTAGTTGTATTTAACAAAACTAATTCCCCTTTTTGAACGGAATTTGTGTTTTTCCTTCCATTCTTATCTGCATTCTGCTTATCAAAAGCAGAAACAAGGCATCTTTTACATAGCGTATAACAGCTTGACACTGTAATACGAATTCATATACTGCTTTATTAGCAGTAGGTGGATTGCCTACTTTGTCTACAGCCATTGCTGCAAACACATACTCTTCGTAGGCAGTTTCAGTATCAACTGAAGCTGCTTAAGTCTACAGTGTCAACAGTAGAAGACTCGTTAATCTCTTCGCAAGTTGCGGTTGCAACTTGCGCATCGACTCGCTCCAAATTTGAGCGGGTCCATCCCCCACTTAGATTTGGCGTACCGCCAAGTAAAGCTGGGGTTCATGGATGCCTCAAGGCATTCACGTAGAACGGTGTATGCTTTGTGGAAGCATGCACCGAGTTGTATCGCAAACTCAGTGAGTGGCAAAAAGTCAGTCCACTGTTCGAAGACATGCGCGTATGAACGCAGCTTGTCTCCTAGAACGCGGTTAACTCGTTCAGTTTGTCCATCCGTTTCCGGATGGTCCGCAGTTGACATCTCCAACTGCGTTCCTAATAGGGAGAACGTTTCTTGCCAGAAACGTCCCGTGAATCTCGGATCTCAATCCGAGACTATGTTTCCCGGCAATCCGTGTAAACGGAATACCGTGTCAACGAATATCCGCGCTGTTTGCGCGGCAGTGACATTCGCTGACACTGCAGCAAGATGAACCATCTTGCTGAAACGGACTACAAAGACAACTATTCCAGTCTTACGACTATGATCGGGCGGAAGACCGAATTAATATATAAAGCCCATGGAAATGGACTTCCAACACTCTGTCGGAACCGGCAGAGATTGGAGGGGAGCCTGCGCAAAGTGCGCAGGCTTTACGCACTGGCGAATCTCACAAGCGCGTACGTACTTGCGTACCCATTTATACTGGTTACGCCAGTAGAAATCGCGTGCGAGTAAAGAGTACGTCTTCTCTCGACCTTGATATCCCGAAATCGGTGCATCATGATACTCAAACAGTATCTGATGTTTGAGACCATTGTCGTTTGGAACGACTATGCGACTAACATCTTGTTGGTCTCTGCTGTAAAGCGACAGGCCATCGTGCAATCGGTAACGATGCACGCAAGTGCGAGGAACTCTGGAAGTTCCTCGCGCTTCCGATCAGATTGATTACTTAATTAATCAGTCAACAGACGGGTTTCCTCGTCTGCTTTGTACGCTCGTCGTACCTGTCGTACGAGTGACGACGACAGAGCAGTGCAACGTATTGCGTTTGCACTGATTGCCTACGTTACAGACGGTTTCGTCTCGTAATCGGGGCGTCGTGATAGCGCATCCGCTATCACGTTTCAACATTTCCAGGTTTTTATTCAAACGTAAAGTTGTACCCGCAAAGGAATGGACACCAACGTGCCATTCTTTTAGAAATGTTGTAATTCACGGCCGTGCCTAAGACGCATGGTCCGTGAAACACAAAACGTCTATCTCCTTAGAGAAGATCCCAAACTTTTCCAGTGATACTTCATGCAGGAGTCCTTGTCATGCACTGGAAAGTTGCTCGTTCGGCCGGGCGCAAACTGACGCGAAGAAGATTACGCATCACGATCATCGTGACGCGGTGCATTCGAGGCACAGCCGAATCGCGAATCGCTCGCGTCGCAAACGACGTTAAACTGTTGGCTTGTTATCGACTATAGCCAAGACTGGGCTTCAGCCAAGCTCCGCTTGACTGCATCAAAAGCGTCTTGGCACTGGGTATCCCAGTGCCATTCAACATCTTACTTCAGTAACTGAGAAAGAGGTCGAATAAGGCCAGCATAATTGCACGAGTACTTGTGCAAATATATTGCCAACCCAAGGAACTTTCAAAGTTCCTTGACGTTGTTTGGCGTAGGCCAATCAACGATCACCTGATCGTTTCCGGATCAGAGCGCACCCTGTTCTTGCCCACAAAGCAGCCAAGAACGGTGCACCGAAGGTGCACTTCTTTAGATTGGCATATAGCTTATGCGTAAGCATAAGCTCTAACACCTGCCGTAGATGTTCTTTATGAACATCTACATCACTATTACCGTATTCAGCCTTGCTGTGGATGAACACGTCGTCAAAATAGCTCGGTGCAAGTTCTCGCACCGGGCGCAATAGATGCGTGACACATCTATTGAATGTGGCAGGGACATTTCGAAGCCCCTGC
>MIQA02003131.1:0-10309 GCA_001887855.2 Sclerospora graminicola | reverse complement strand
ACTGGGTGGTTTGCTCTCCTGGTGGACCCTAGGGCGAAAAGTGTAAATCCGTCCAAAAGGGAGATGAGGGTTAGGACTAGGGGTAGCTCCTGGGCGGAAATCATCACCGGGGAGCTCGTCTGGCAATACACTTGAACTTTGTATAGTGCCAGCTGGGCCGAGAATAGTCGATCGGCCAGCTAAACCAATAAGACACGTGAAGTTTGTATAGTGCCGGCTGGGCCGAGAATAGTCGATCGGCCAGCTAAACCAATAAGACACTTGAAGTTTGTATAGTGCCGACTGGACCGAGAATAATCAATCGGCCAGCTAAACCAATAACAATGAAGGGCGAATCCAAATGTGTATGTAAAGTAGATATAACTCCACACTCTTCCACAGAAGGCCAAAATGTCACCACTTCCCAATACTTAATACCGTGCTCAAAACACGGGCGACTTGAGGTGAGTATACGAAGTCGCCGCGACTCCCGGTCAGGGGACTTCCGGTGGGTTAACTTAACCAACCAATAACAGCAAGAGGGGACCTTGTTAGCCCTCTGCCGTGAACCAATGAAAGCGACTTGTGTCTAGGAAAGCGAAACGTATACTGATTTATCCTATATCCAATACTCCCTTTTGTGTAACCTACCCCAAATAACACGGCTGTCCAGTCATGTGCCTTACCCGAAGTAACCCGGTTAACTCCGACTTTGTGTACCCGCCTGGCCGGTACACCGAACCCAGCTGGTATCAGTCCGGATGGTATATTGTACCCGGCCGGCTCGGCCGGATGGCCATTCATCCGAGCCCCTTGGCCGCTGGCGCTAGCAATTCCTTGGCGGCTTCTCATCCGATCCGGGTGCCTCCTTCATCCATAGAACAATCATCTTCTTTCAGGCTTCTTTCACTCACACTTTCCGAATTAGCCCGTCACCGATCTGCCACTCGGCCGTCCAACATCCGTAGCCTTCCCGTCCGCTTAGCCCGACTGTTCGACTATCCACGCCCCTTGTCATGTCCGCCAGCCTGATTTCCAGCCTGGCGCCGCCCGGCCGCTTGTAGGCTTCCTCGGCGGCGGCTATCCGGTGCCCGCGCCCTTGGTCCGTATTTCCGCCAATCAGAATGCGCCCTTTGGAAAGTACTTTGCATTATTTCATAAGTCACTTTACCACAGCCGCCCCTGAGTCGCGTCACGGCCGCACAACGGTTGAGGCACGATCTCACTCGAACCCACTTGATCTGATACTGCTCATCTATGCCCCGCTTTGGTACGTCGTCCACTAATTTAAATTGATTTTCGTGAACCCGGTCGGTCTCCCCACCGGCTGGCAAGCACGTCCACCGATGTTGACATTATCTTGATATACCTCCAGTTTTGCAAATCGACAAGGACAACGTCTGTCGTCTCGTTCTCGTGGACGACGACTCGCCCGCCAGCGGGGTGGAAGTCGCAAAACCGCCGAAATCGTCCCGTACTCCCGATCTGGTGCTGTCGACCGCCGACGCCGAAGCTGCACTCCGCGTCCACGGTCAGGCTTGCGGCGACCGAGACGGATTGAAGGCCGTCGTCTCCTTCCTTCGGGCGGAGCTTCAATCCTGTCAGACCAACTATGAAGCTCTGTCTCAGAGTTTCAAGACTTCTTGTGCGATGCTGGACCGCTTGAACCCCCGGGTCGCTGAGCTGAAACTCAGTCGTCAAACAGCGGAGGATGATGTGGCCCGCCTCAGGGCCATTGTGGGTCAGCTTACGGATGCTCTACAGCAAGCCGCCGCGCCATCCGTCCCCATCTCCGAAAAAAAAACGGCGGGGATGGAGAAAAGGCTGGAGATGTTGACCGCCCAAGTGGATAGCTTGAAACATATCCAAGCTGACTTGGTTCGACAACTCGCCGCTGCCAACCGCCGGGCCGATGAAGCTGCCGTTCGGGGTCCATCTCCGGAAACAATCGCTCTTCAGAAACAGGTGGCTGATCTCGAGTGTCAAGTCGCCATCCTGACGGAAGCGCGAAACCGCCTCCGCATGCTGGAAGACGTCGTCGAGTCCCTCCGGACTGCTAATCGGGAATTGGTCCACAGATCGAAACTTCAGCGTAAGTGCCTCTTCTCCTCTTGTGTTGTGACCCAGTCGCTTACAGTCTTTATGTCCTTGTCGCTCCGCAGTCCAACAGCTGGAACAGCTGAAGCAGCAGTCCGCTAAAATCCCTGACATGTCCCGGGAACTTTCGCACCTTCGTACCCGACTCCGCCAGGTGCCCCAAGACCTAGATAAAGTGCGGGACAACCGAAACCACTTGCGCGACTCCCACGCCCAGGCCCTTCGCCAAATCTCGGATCAGGAGCGGCAGCTGCAGGAAACTACTTCCCGGCACCAGGAGTTGCGGTCTGAGCTCTACCAGGCCCGCCAAGAAAATTCCGACGCCCATGCTATACTGGCTCGGGCGGACCGTGTTTGCCATGCCATGCTGGATAAAGAGGATCGTTTTAGGTCCTTGTTGTGTGAACTTCAAGACCAGCTCGAGACGACTCGGAGCCAGGCCGCTCCCCTTTTGCAAGCTCCTCTCAATGTACGGGAATCCGTCTTGTCTGTCTTGGGGACGGTGGATCAGTGGAAAACTTCTCCGCCGAACTCAACCCCGTTGCCCGCTGCAGCAGAGTCGGAACCTGAGGAACTTCCTGCCGGCTCTGACTCGCCCCTTGCCGGTTCAAACTCTTCGTCCGCCTCGGTAGGATCGAGGGGCCAAAAACGCCCAGCCGGCTCTAGCCCCCCTTTGGCCGGTGCTAACCCGCCTAAAAAGAGGAAGCAGAGCGAATCCCCACCCTCGCGCCAGTGTCCTCCGGACAAGTCGGACGACGGGGAAGAGCTCGGGTCGGAAAGCGATGACAGCTTGTTCGCGAAACGGTCCCCTCTTGCATCTCCTCAATACACCCCCGGTAGAACTGGTCTCACCCCCAGTTCTAGCTCTGAAGAGGACTCGGAATCCGATGCGGCCGCGCCCCCATCCGGGTCAGCGGCCGCGCCTCCATCCGGGCCGGCGACCGCGTCGCCGTCCGGGTCAGCGGCCGCGTCGCCTGATTCTTCCTCGGACTCGGGGTCATCCTCCCCTTCGTGTATCTATGATGATGACGAAGAAGACGAGGATTACGAGGCCCAGCAAGTCAGTGTTGCGTTATCCCGCTCTCGCGCGGATACCCGTCGCCGCCTTTCCAGTTCCGGTGGGCGAACGACGGGTCAAATGGAATCCGATCAGATTATCGATCTGCAGACTCCGCCGCCGGCAGGTTTTGCCTCCGGGGAACATGAGCCGTCTGATCCATCCTTGCCTCCCGGCATCGCCGACACCCCGGCCGCTCAGGTCGCCCGTAACTCGAGTTCCAACGGAGTGGCCGAGGAGAAAATGGAAGACAACGACGAGGACATCCCTGATCAGTGGTTGACTCCTCCCAACCTGAGTGATTCAGAAGCACCTCTCTCCCAGACTCCGGCCAGAAAACGGCGATCAGCCCCGGCCGGGTCACGTCCCAAACGTCGACCCCTCCGACCGACAGCCAAACCTAAGATCCGGAAGAGTACTCTACCCCCTGCGCCCTCTTTTCCCAAACTTCCGCTTCTGTGGTTACCGGGCGGGCGCTTCCACAGTGGGGCGGATCGGTCCGCCATCCTACCTTGGCCAGTCGAGCAGCTGAGAAACACCAGTCTCGCTGATATCTCCAGTTCCCAGCTCGCTCACTCCCTATCCCGTCCACCTCTCTGGTTGTTCCCTCGATCCCACAAGACGCCTTCATTAGCGACTTGGAATCCTGACCTGATGGGGTCGGGCGCCATCGACGCACTCATGAAGACCAAACCTTGGAAAATCCTGAACACCAAGATGCCGGATATGGGACTTCCATCCAGCCCATGGTTCACGGAATTCAAGGCAAGATTTCATGATTTCACTGTGGCTCATGCTTGGGCCATCTGGGAGTCTACCCACTTCCTGTACATCTCTGCAGAGGACAAGCGAGTGGACGAATCTCTCCGCAAGTACTCCCTTGCCCGGAAGAATCGTCGGGGGCGAGCTTCCGAGGCGTGGGTCCGTCTGTGTACGTTCATCATGGAGGGTATCCGGGATGGTAACTGTGACTTGGACCTGTTTCTCTTCCCGTTCATGCTCCATCTACCAAACCGCAGGTGCGGAAATGCAGCGGAAGGAGGGACGTGGTATCTCGGCCTGGGTGCGCTGGATCAGACTACCTCCCTTTCCGAATCTCTGGAGGCCATTGACCAGCAAGATCCTTGGCGCAATCAGTACCGCGCACGGCCCTCCGACCACCCTGGACTTCAAGTGACTCGGCTCCACGGCAAGTACAGTCATCCACGGGGATGAGCAATCGGGCTTACTTTAATTCTTTTATTTCTCTCGTTTCTCTTTTAATATATCCATCCGTTCCTCTTTCGTTCCCACTCCAAACATTTACTGTTGACTACTAACCGTGGTTAGTCTCGTCCAGCCTGCTTGGGGATCCGCCTAGAGGGACCTTTTATTGCCGCAGGGCAATTCTTGGTCCGATCGGGCGTGAACGTCCTGTTCCCAGTCACGGTCGCCATATTCCTCTTCCACGGGACGGCTGGATCCGGGTGAAGGGTCCTCGTATCTAGCGGCCGGTTTAATTATCTCCGATAGCCTATTCATCTCCGCCAATCCGTCTAACAACACTGGATCTGAAACGGTGAGACCGATCTGATCCCGCATGGCCAAGGTGGCCAGATGGTCTGCGCTGTTATTCCACTCTCGCTTGACGTGCAGCAATTCGTGCTCCGGCCATCTCCGCAAGGCGGACATAACCCGATCATTTAACAATCTCAGCCAAGGCGCCTTGCAATCTATCTCTCCTGTGATTTGCCGGATCACCAGGTTGGAATCACCACATATGATGATCCGCCCCTGTGTCCGGCCAGCCAACAGATCTAGGCAAAGCAACAGCCCTCTATACTCCGCTTCGTTCACCGTAATGCCAGGCGTGAAATCCGAGGCAGCCGCGACCACTTTCCATTCGGGCAGCTTCCACACAATGGCACTATAGGCCCCGACCCCCTTCTTTACATTCGCCGACCCGTCAAAACTCAAAACCATTAGTTCCTCCGTGGGTCCCACTGTTAGTGGTGGTAATACGATAGTTTGTCGAGGCTGCTTCCGAGGCGCGATCGCTATCAGTGCTTCCTCCACTTCTGCCCTGGGGGTAATGCTGGCAGCCAGTGTGCCCAGTATTTCCTCTTCCCCTTTTGTACACTTAATCACTTCGAGGGACCACTGAGACAACAGAGCCGCCCATCTCCCCAGCCGGCCGTCAATTCCATTCGCCGTCAGGAGCCATGATAGGGTCGACCGTCTAGATAGTACTTTGATAGGCCGAGACACCAGCATAGTATAACACACATCCAATATCCGCAATAGAGCCAAAACTTCTTTATCCACCAATCCGTAATTGACTTCATTAGCCTTCAGGGTCCGGCTGGTGAATGTCACGGGACAGTACACTCCGTCATGATCTTGCACGAGAGCGGCTGAGATGGCCCACTTGTTAGCGTAGATGATGACCACCGGAGTCTTATTAACATCGAAATGTTTCAGGACCGGTGTGGTCGCCATCTTCGCCTTTAACATACCAAAGGCCACCATCGCCCGGGTCATGTGATCGTCCGGGTCGTCCGCGCAGGGGGCCGGCGACCGGCCGCCTGTCGGGGCAAAAAAGGGCGCCTTCTCATTGACCGAAATAGCTGACAAGGGCGGCATCCCATTGGCTGATATTGCCGGCCCGGCTCGCGTCTCCGCTTGCCCATCCTGCTCTCTCAGCTTGTGGTAACCCACCTCCCGTAATTCATATAAAACCGCTGCGTAGACTGCGAAATCCTCGATGAACCGACTGTAATAATTCAGGCTGCCCAAAAAGGATTACATAGCCTTTAGGGATCGCGGGGAAGGCAGATTACTCAAGGACTCCAAATCCTTCGGATTAGCCTCCAATCCAGCAATCGAAACTTGATGACCCAAATAGGTCACCTTAGTCTTTCCCCAGAAACTCTTAACCACACTAATCGAAAGGTTCCACTTTTCACACGTAATCATCAACTTCTCCACTTTGTCACACAGTAAATCCCAGGTAGTTGCCGTAACGAGAATGTCATCAATGTAAGACCGCCACCCCAAAACTGAAGGTTTTGGGTCGGGGTCCGGGTCGCCTTCGGTGAACACATCTCCGACCAGAGCCGGATCTTGATCCGCCTTGATCTTGAAGTGTCCATACAGCGCGTTATCTATCAGTCGTTGATAAATCTGCGGGGCATTCTTCAGACCGAACGGCATCCGGTTCCACTCAAACAACCCGAAGGGCGTCACGAACGCAGAGATCTCCCGTGCGCGATCGGTCATAGAGACCACCCAGAATCCACTGGCCATGTCCAATGAGCAATACCACAAAACTTTATCCAAGTCCTCCAGCAGGTCGTTTATCAGCGGCATCGGGTAAATCATCAGCATAGTCAGCCGGTTCACAGGCCGGTAATCAATGCGCAACCTTATATCCACCCCATTCTTCTTAATAATAATCACAATGGGCGAAGCCCATGGCGAGGTGGACGGCTGAATTATCTTGGTGGCCAGCAAACCCTTGATAAGCTCTGACAGCTTTTCCCGATACTGGGGGGCGACTCTTCGGCATCTTTGTGCAACCGGCTTGGCGTCTCCCACATCAATGTCACATACCGCCCCATGGGCGGCCGGAGGAAGTGCGTTTCCTGGTCCGATCAGCAGATGTCGTCTTTTTCATATAATATCCTTCAATCTGCCAATCTCTTCCGGGGTGCTCACATCCGGGTCTCCCACTTGTAGATCGTCAATAGTAACCGCTGGGGGACAGGGAGTTACCTCAGGTAGCACCGCCATCTGATCCTCCATGCCTTCAACATATAGCTCGCCCCCTTCATGAATGCAGACTTGGTCAGCTTCGACTACTTCGGGATCCTGATCGGCCGGGGTCGATCCGCCTTCGGCTATTTCCGAATTTCGATCGGCCGTCCGGGTCGATCCGCCTTTCGCTATTTCCGAATCCTGCTCGGCCGGCCGGGTCGAACTGCCTTCACCTCGGTCATTACACCATCCGCCATCGGGGTTGTCCTCATATGTAACTCTGCTCGGTCCTTTCTCCTGATTCCGTCGTTCGTCCGTCTTCCTCTGGGTGGGCAAAACCAGTTCAGCGATCTGGGCATAGTCTCGGCCAATACGTTCAGCCGGATCCGGCGACGGCCGGCTCCGCGTCAATATTTTAGAAGGGGTCCGGTACTCGGGTTTATTCACCATCGGCGTCTGGTCCTCTTCTAATTCTTCCTCTTCGCTGACCAGATCGGTGGTTGCCTGAAAAGCCAGGTTCTGCCACTCGATATAGCGTCTTGAGCCAATAGTGACATAGCCCGGCCGGAGGGGCACCTTGTCCTCGGCCAGCCACATTCCAATGATCACGTCTTCATGCAAGGTGAGGGGTCTTTCGGAGATGTTAGTCACGCTTATAGAGTTGAGATGACCACCTCCTTTAACAAACGAGGGTACCCAGCACTCGCCCCTTGTCAGCCATAACTTACTCCGCCGGTCGTGTGGTCGTAACATTACTTCCACCGCTTTTCCAACTGGCACCGTTACAAACTGACCTAACTTGAGGAACTGGACGTGGGCACCATATAAGGGCCGCCGGCCGGCCAGCTGGATCTGTACCTCATCCGGCAACGTCAATGTTCCATGCGATAAATCCAGCCGTATGCCGGCCGGGACCATAAAATCCATACCCAGAATTGCATCCTGCCCGGCCAGCTTGCCTACCCAGGCGGTAAAGTAATACACCAAAGACCCAGTCAACGTAATCTTAACTCTTGTCCTTCCTTGTGTCATGTATGAACTTTCTCCAATGCCGACACATTCCTGCCGCTTTGTCTCGTCCATCTCACACCCCACCTTATGAGCAAAGGTGGTGTCCATGATAGACACTTCTGCGCCAGAATCGAACAACATGGTCGCTTTCTGGTTATTGATTTTTCCATCCGCCTTGGCCTGCTTGAACCATTTATCCGGCGAGTGATACTTCCAATAACCTCGCGACTCGCCAGGTAACAGGTTCAATTCCATACGCACTTCAGACCGGGAATACTCATCCGTCCGTATACTGCTCACCAGGAAGGGGTCAGCCGTGCCGGCCGGAGACCGGATGACGTAATCGTCAAACTTACATGTATTGTCGGTTATCGTTTGCTTTGCTTCTTGATTATCCTCTTTACCGACATATGAATAGATACTAACACTAGACCGCTCGGCTCGAACCAGATTCCAACCTGGCGAGCGATCTAGTTTAACATCTTTTCCACTCCGGGCGGCAGCATTCAAGCATACTTGGTCGGGACGTACCACTTCTTCATCTGGTTGTAGAATTCTTCAATTGGGCACAGTCCCGCCTCGTGCACCTCCCCGCAAGTCTTACACGTAAACAGGCAGTGTTCCGCCGGATGTCCCTTTCTCTCGCACTTCTTGCACGTCAGCCGCTTCCAACAGCTCCGGTCGTCATGCTTGATGGACCCACAGTGGGTACATTTGTGCCTAGGGTAGTCCTGATCAGTTCGAGCCGGAAAACCCTTCGGCTGACCGGACCCGGCTGGCAGCCTGGACGGCTGACTGGCTTCTGCCGAGAAAAGGTACCGATACTGTTCCTCCTCAGACTCGCCCCCGAATCGCTGATATTTCTCTTCCGAGATGGTCGCGTCTGACTCTCGGGCGACCATGCGGACGGATCGGGCCGTCCTGGTAGATGACGGCCGGCTTCCTTGATCCGCGTTAAATCGGGACTTGAAGCGGCCGGTTCCAACTGCTTCCTTGGGGCCTCGTTTCTTCGCTCTTTGGTAGGTGCGCAGCATCAGTTCCAGCTCCGTGGTATTCTGCAATCGCAGTAACGCCAGCTGGTCCGCCAGCTCCCGATCGTCCAACATACTGATAAAATGCTCCACATGTTCATGAGCGGCTTCCGACCGGCTGGCATCTTCTTTAACGGGGATATCTGCCCTCATGCCAGCGACATTTAAGCGATGGAGATACTCCAGGGGGGGTCTCATCCGCTCGCTTCTTGGTGTGGAAATATTGTCGCGCCGCTGATCTTTCAGATCCACAGTATTGTTCCTCGAACGCACCGGCCAATCCCCTCCAGTTTTCTCGGATTTCCCGGCTGAGCTGTTGGATCCAGTTTTTCGCTGGATCTCATAGTCCGACGTCCGGTCTCTGAGAAATGCCGACTTCGTCTTGCTCAGCCATCCTCGGGCTTGATCCTCGTCCGTGTCGCGTCCGGTGAAGTCTTTCAGCTCGGACGTGGCCGACATTCGCACCCTCGTGATCGCTTCTGAATCTGCATCAAACGCTTGGGCCGAGGCCATATGGGCTCGGCGGGCCATCCCCAGATCCAAGTCATCCGGATCGTAATGGTACTTGGCCGACTTGACGGATTCCATATTCACGTCGCTGAGAGACAGCTTCCTATTTGTTGGCCGACGTCCGGCCCGGCGACCTGTCTGGCGGCTCGGCGGGGCGGCATGGGGTTCACTCTGCTTGGACTGCACCGACTCCATGTCTTCGTCACTCGGCTCCCTCGCATAGTACTGGACTGGCTCGGACGCCTGCGTTCCACGACGAGCCGGCTGGTCCGGTGACTTCGGACTGCCGCGGCTGGCGCTCAGCCGACGTTGCTCTTCCAAGTATCGCTCCATCATCGCCGAAAACATGTTTTGCAGGTGGTCCGGCACCTGAAGGCTCTCTTGGGGGGCGATTTGAGGGGCGACTTGAGGGGCGGTCGGGCTGCCAGATTGACATTCCTTTTTGATCCGTCCATCCGCATCTTCGTCTTCCTTCTTCGGTGCTGGATCCGCCGTCGCCGTCCGCCAGGCCTGTACGCTGTACTGGCCGGCGTTCTTCCGCTCGGGCGTACCCGGATCCTCACGTCCTCCAAGCCTCATGGCCGTCGCCACACGTGCTGCTCCCCTTGGGCCAAGCGTCATGCGGGTGATACCCACCGATAAATTAGACGAGTCCGCTTCCGAAGGGGCAGACTCGTACTGCGAAGAGCCTGAGTGTATCCCGGCCGGTTTGCTTGTTGCCGGCGGCGTGGACGGCGCCACTCCAGTCGTAGCTGTCATCTTCTTCGACGGCGGCGAGCAGCCCACTAGCGGTACCAAGCGGTCGTGCAGGGCGCTGGACGCCTCCTTCAACTTGTCCACCTTCAGATCAAACAGCTCGTTCGGATCAAACACGCCGGTGTTAATGCCA
>MIQA02003126.1:0-17638 GCA_001887855.2 Sclerospora graminicola | reverse complement strand
GGTAGTGGTTAGTACCGGTAGTACCACCGGTAGTAACGCCGGTACTAAACACTACCGATACCGATACCGGGAACTTCAAAGTAGGTATGAATAGTACCGTACCGATACCGCCCTTAGTAATGTTGGTATCTATCACTACCGAAGTCTGAAATTATGGTATTGAGTATCGATAGTATTCACCGTCAGTGCCAATCTAGGTACTCGGTATTGATAGTATTTACCGTCCATATTAATCTCGGTATTACAGTAGTACCGACTAAATCGGTATCAAGAGACAATATTTTGTCTCGGTATCTCTAGTATTGACATTGCAACATACTGAAAAAAAGTCAGAGTTGATAATGATATTAATGTTTTTTACACTCCCCATCTATGTAGCCTGGTTACTGCATCGTTTAACATTCAAGCAAAAGAAAAGGAGGTAGGCAATTACTGATGGTAATGATAAGTAAATAGTATCTCTATCTGCTTAGTATCGAGTATGTCGAGCAAAGAAGTGTCAGCACCACCACCACTATCATTATGTCATTTAATAATAATTCTTTTTTAATCAAAAAGTAAATACTTTATTTTTTAGGGCAAAAATTTTTAAACTATTTATTGATGTAAAACCTTTTTTAACAAATTTTATAAATCAATTACAGTAGATACTATTACAAATATTGAATATAGTTATTATACATTTTTTAAAAGCAATTATATATGGGGAGACATTTTCATGAGCAAATATGACCAAACTTATGCAAAAAATGTTAACGATATGACTAGACCCCAAAGAAGGAGTAGGAGAACATTGTGGTAGTTAGTTTTTATAATATAGCATTTTCTTCGTGAATGAAAGCAGTCTTTTATGTTGGAGAGAAGAAGTTAAAAAATATAAACAACAAGTTGTGGTGGCATTTGGTAACTATATTAATGACTAAAGCGCAAATGCTCCCTCACCATCCGTCCGTCGTCTTACAACGGCAATAGTTCTCCACGGTGGCATGCGACCCTCTTCTGACATACTTACTTGTGACCGCTGCCATGGATAAAAGGTCTATCCAATTACCGGGTATTAACTATATAAGTCAAGCCCGGTACAAACTACCGGTACTAAGTACCGGTATGCAGTCTAATGTTGGTGCAAGTACCGGTATGTTATACCGGCAAAATGCAATTTCGGTACTAATTTTGTTATACCAATACCGGCCGTGTTAATCTCGGTAGTAAACCGTACCGACGTATTAATTTAAGGTATCGGTAGGAAACTATACTATCAGTATGAACAAATTACGGTACCTGATTCGCTACTATAGTACCGGTGCCGAAACGTGATACCGCACACCCCTGCCCCATACAAAAGAACTAGCCAATCACAGCTCAGTTCCTCTAAATGTACTGATTTATGCTAGCCTCAATTTCCTCTCCATTTCAGTATCCGTCTCTTTGGCATGCATGTCAGTATGCCCAAGCAAAGTACTTTCATGTCAAAGCCAACTTCGTCGTGCTCATTTTGATTCCGCCGAGGCAGCGAGAGTATGTGGAAAGAGGGAACAGTTTTATGATTTAGTGGCTTGGAGGTATCGCATTACGACGAATAATTGCGTGTTGTCATGGTCGAAAACACGCAGATTGTGTCGTACCCGTCGAGGAAATCTCCTTTCTGGGACAATACAACGTGCTTAAAAGTCATGTGGGTACTTGTACGATGCCTAAGTCTGCCACACACGGGTATCCGTCGCTAAGTGAATTTGCAAAAAGCCTTTCGCAGCTGAAGCAGTACGTGGAACCAACAACTTTGCGAGCCGTCTTTATGCCGTCTCAAGAGTTTGATGAGCATCATTTGAACGTGGTGGAACACCAACGGCTGACTCAAGAGCGGCAGTCCCATAAAGAAGAGGAAGACGCTTCATCTACAGACGTGGCTTTGAGAAAACTAGCAGACAATCGATGGGTGCGGTGGGAAGCGCATGTGATTAAGATCATGGCGTTGACTGACACTCGTAAACTCGTCTTTTCTCGCAATTTGATCGCGTTCGCGTGTGTGAACATTGGAACAAACGAGACTGTCGTCTTTCGATCTATCTGACCCGCCACGCAATGCTTTCCGATGCATGCATTTCTTCAAGAAGCCAACCATTCTCATGTCGTGTCTGAGACAGCAGACGTGACCTCAGTGCAACGTGTCGTCGAGTTGCTAGGCAAAGTGACGCGCCATCGTGATCTTGTCTTCCAGTTTGAGGTGCGTCAAACGACAAACGAGCGTCTGATCAATAGCTGGAAGCCGTGGGAACGTCTCATGCTTTGTATTGGATAGCAAGAGATGGTCACAGCGACCCCAGGACTTGGACACAAAAGTTCAAGCAAAGAAAAAGTTTAAGCAGCAGCGATGGGGAAAATCTTCGCTAAGCTTGACATTAATTGAGAGTTTCTTTGTACAGGACACAGCCTCGAGTTCATATCTCTAGCGACCGACGAGGAAAAGAAAGCAATTGGCAACACATAGTCTTGACAAAAACAATATCTTCAATTTCCAGCTACCAAATATTTTTGCCCCTTCGTCTTTAGCTTTCAATCGTGTAAACAAGTCCGGAGGTGGTACCTTTCCTCTCAACAAAAAAATTAAATACTTCGCCTCCAATGTTTGATTGACACATTTTGTGCACATCTCCACTACTTCCAAACGCTGACAAAATCACATTAAACGACTGCAAGTCCATTCCCAATTCCTACAAATGAGCGCTCCGTTCGCTCTCTAATGTTACTTGTAACTCGTTGTAATCTCTAAAAATTCCAATTGATCCGGCGCACGCAGAGCGAGCAACCGACCGAGCCAAGAGATCTTCGCGCCCAAGCCCCAAGTCTGTTAGATGCTTTTCCGGGTCGTCGCGACGAGTTTACAGTCGTACAACCGGCGATTCCACCGGCCGCATTTTGAGTCAAGTGACGTTGCGTGTATACTTGACGTATACTGGTACCACCCAAGTGTCCAATGTCACTGTGAGTGTTTTAACAAGCTTTTATTAATCCAGCGAGTCTTAAGCGAGAGTGTTGTACATCTCCACACGGTAACTTGATGATAATCAAGACGAGGGAAACACTGCACGTCAATCGATTCGCTGCTCGTTGCAATTTTCCTTGGACAGTGACAGTCTCCATGGCGTGCGACAAGACCAATAGTTTGTCGTACGTGGCATGTAATAGCACGTCGAGAGCGTCGAGCGAGGCAGGATTGCGATCTTTGTTTTGTACCGTATTAAAAGTCTCTTTTGAATAATCCAGAATTGATAAGCACAGTCGTTTAACTGTACAACCAGTGCGCTTTTCTCCTTTCGGAGTGCAAAACAAATGCGCGTCAATGGCGGCGAAAAAGTCGGCTATTGGGATAGGTTCTTGATATTAGACGTCCAATATGGACGTGCCATCACTTTCCTTGGCTTCCTCCTCCCTTTCCGCGTCTTTCGAACGTTCCACGAGCTCGTTCGAGATGATCCAGAGCGCTTCGAGCTCAATCGATTGGCTCTGATAGCGGCCTGCATTTTTCGATCCGAGAATCGTGACGTTAACGCCAATATAATACTGAAAACTCAGGACATTCGTGCCGATCCACCTGCTACCACTTGTTGGGCCCATTCAGGGGTACACCCAGGTTGATGAAGCATCTCTTTGAAAAACTTGGCAAGTTCAAGCGGCTCGCGTAAACATGAACGTACTCGCCTTGACGGGGGGAGCGATTTGACATGCCATCGCTAAAGGAAGCTTCACGAGACATTGAGACAGACGGGGCTGTCCCGTCTCGAGGGTAAACAAGGCGGCTATCGTGACAGCTAAAGAAGTGGCCATATACTCGGCATGGGGCCGTAAAATCACGGGTAAGATCAATGGTGTCCTTGCATTATCCGAATGACAAATGCCACCGCATTTTCAGCCAGTAAATTACAACGCTCTGAATTTGTTTTTTATCAGTACTTTCACAAATCTGTCAGCCAATCATTGCGAGAGCGGATATTTTTGTCTTTTTCGGATCTTTTTTGATTGTATGTAAAACACTACGCAAATCTGGGCGGATTTTTCCGTCGTTATATGTAAGTGTCCGAAGTCTTGTTTACTCGACAAAAATATTATGTAAAAATTAAGTGTAGTTTCGGCTAAAAAAATCACAATATGCAAAGAAACCACGATAATCTCGTTAGCAGGAATTTAAACGTCAGTTTTCACAACAGATCACATCATCCACACTCCTTCCGAGAGTACCGGGGCTTCGTGTGCAAACCGCATCAACGTAAGTATAGAGAGCGTATGTCCATCAGTAGCGCAATGTCGCCATAATCGTAATAGACCATTACTTCAACCCAATTTGTCTGCACAATTCTTGAATTCTTGGTGCATCCAATGTTTTTGTCAGCAGGTCTGCTACCATATTCCCACTTGACACATGCTCGGGTTCCACAATTCCACGTTTCGCAAAGTCTTTCAAAAATTTTAACTTGATGTCGATGTGCTTCGCACCTGCCGCGCTCGCTTCGTTCTTGAGCTGCTTGATTGCGGCTTGATTGTCGATCTTCAACACTATGGGAGTATTCGTCTTGATACCCATTTCTTCGAAAAGATCCTTCAAACCTAGCGCTTCTCTCCCACCTGCAGCGGCCGCGACAAACTCCGCCTCTGCAGTCGATAGGGCAACGGATCCCTGCTTCTTGCAACTCCATCCTGCTATTATTCCACTCACGAAAATCACATTTGCGCTTACGCTTTTCCTATCCACACGATCAGCCGCATAGTCGGCGTCACTATAGCTCACGATTCGTAAAGGTAATTTCAAATCTTTGTCTCCACGTAAATGCAACTTCAAGGTCTTGCTACCTTTCAAATATCTGGCTATCCGCTACGCAACTTTAAAATTGTTCAGACTTGGCGCGTGCGTGTGCCTCGTTGCACGGTGCACAGCGAATGAGATGTCCGGCCGAGAAATTCGAGAAATCCATAATAAACTTCCCACGAGAGATAGTCGGTAACATTTCACTTAATTCTTTCGTATCTTCCAAATCCAAAACAGGCGTTCTTACCTCGTTTGCATCTTTCAAACCATGCTTTTCAAGCATTTCAACAATAGTGCCTTCTTGATCAATAGTGTATCCATCCGCAGGACCACCTAAAATTCTCATCTCGAACAAAATTTCTCCACGTTACCTAAATCTTTCAACTCCAAAACCTGCATTTTCTCGAAAAAATCATCCACAACCTTTGTCTCCGTTGCTGTAACCAGTAAATCATCGACATATACACCAACCACTATCGTTCCCTTTTCGTCAATTCTTACGAAAATACAAGTGTCTGTCAGACACTGAGAAAAATCCATTTTCACCAGGGTTTTGCATAACGGGACTATGTCCTGTCAACACGTGCAGGGTGAAGTAAATCGTACCATAGTCTTCCTGTCTGTTTCAGGCCGTAAAAGGTTCGTTTTAATTTGAGCATTAGCTCCTTCGAACTTGTAGCGTCCAATTTCTTCAATGTATCGTTCGAAATCTCCATACCTTGTGGTATCTGTACGTAAATGTCGTAATTCTTTTCGGTGCTTGCCTTTGGATAGGCACTTGGAACATCTCCATGCCTCGCAGGCACATTCCACACAATCGATAATATCAAAATGACCTTCATATTGTTTATTACCATCACTGTTGAAAACGTAAAGAAATAATTTTCACCATAAACTTGTTTATCTCCACGGGCCACCAAACGTGCCTTATATTTTTCCACAGTACCGCCATTCTTCAATTTAGTCTTGTAAACCCATTTCCATTCGTGCGCTTCATCACTTCCCAGGTTTCTAGATATTCTAGGGCTTTCAATTCTGCCTTTCAGCTGTTCTCCACTTTTCCGATTGATTTCCCTTATGAGCTTCGAAATAGCTCTTGGGATCTGGCGTTCGGCAATTTTTCCACTGTCCGGGTTATCCACGTCACAAACCGCAAACGCAAAAAATGAATTTTATTCACTCATATCATCTTGTTTATCATCTTCACTTAAAATACCGTCTTCAGCTGCTCTGCGCTGCTTTTCTTCCTCTCCGAATACAATTTCACCTTCCTCGTTGACTTCCTTGGCGGTAATTCTTGCCTTGATTTCTTTTCACGAATCTTGACTGTTTTCTCCTTCGAAACTGAATTTTCTTCATTATTTTCGTGACCTATTTCCACTTCGTTATCCATAATTCGTAAACAGCTTCTCGTTCTCCTTTTCGCCTAGTGTTTGCACGTGATACACATGTCTTGTCGTAGTCACCACTCTGTCCTTCAAAACCAACACACCCTTGATTTTTTTTTATCATTTTTAATTAACGCCTTTTCTGCGTGTTTTCCAAGCGACTTATTTTTTGCGTCACGCCAGACCATGCACGGTGATCCAAAAATCACAATATCTGAGATATTAACCTTCTTTTTCGAAAGAACTTCAATAGGCGACATTTTCCGCAAATGTGCACGTGTCGGGCTCCAATTCAAAATGTAGCTAGCATACTCTGCTGCCTCGGACCAAACGTAAGCGGAACTCCGGATCCGAAAATCATATATCTAATCATGTTGAAGATGGTCCTGTTCATCCGTTCTGCCTTTCCATTCGATGCAGGATTACTCGTTTCGGCAATCTGCCTTCTGATTCCAGTTCGCTTGCAGAAAAAATCCACGTTTCGATATTCTCCACCGCCATCGGTACGTAACACGTGAATTCGACAATTAAATTCATTTTCAAACCACGACAAAAATGTTCAAATTTCTTAGCAGCTTGATTTTTTGACTTTGCAGGAAAAACGCGAGCGTAGTTCGAAAAATGATCCACGAAAACAATCAAGTATTTATTTTCACGTCGGTCTCTGGGCGTAATGGGCCCTTTAAAATCGCTACAGATAACGCCACCGATTCTATCTATCGGTGCGTTCTGTCCGCTGTCTTGCCTTGGTTGCTTCGTTCGGGCCTCTTTACCCTCCGCACAGGTCATGCAATTTGGCCTGCGCTTGTCAGTCAATTTTATTCCAGATGCCGGGTCTTTGGCCAATCTTTCCACTGTACCGTAGGAAAGATGCCCTAATCGTAGATGAAAATGGTGTAATGATCCTTCTTGTGGATCATCACGTTCACTATTCTCCATAGTCGTCATAATCATGTTCGTAGACAATTCACATATAGTCAAATCTTTCACTAAACTTAACTTCGCCGTGAATTCACACCCAGTTACTTCCACATCGAATAATGTACTGTTTCCATGCATCATCTTCATTTTCCTCCCAGTGTCCTTGAGCGTACACCCCTTTTTCTGGAGGTTACCAAGCGAAATTAGAGTTTTTGCCAATTTTGGCGCATAATACGCTTCCGTAAGCAGTATCGTCCAGAATTTACTCTTTAGGCGCACTTTTCCTACCTTTGTTACGCTCAGTTTTGCTCCGTCAGGCAAAAGTAAGTCTTCATTTTCTCCACAATCCACTGCATCTTCTAAAAATTCTTCACTCGACACGAGATGACGGCTTGCACCGCTGTCAATTATCCACACTTTTTCATCGTCCAATATGTCCCTTTTCGACATCTTTTGCGGCTTTCTTCCATGCTCAATCGTCGATAACACAAAATTTTTCTCACCACTTTTTTCTGCTCTTGGTCTTGGCTTGCGCGCCCTGCGGTTTCCTTGCCGACAATATTTTTGCGTGTGACCTTCCATGCGGCATGTTAAGCATGCTCGCTTGCTTGTTTTTTCACTTTTACAGCGTCATCATCCAATTCTTGTGCGTGCAGTATATAATCCATGCGCTGTGGGTTATAGCGTATCATCAAACCCATCTTTAAACCAGGAGCCGCATATTTCACAATATTCTCGACGATAAGTCGTTCATGTGATCCACTTTCACGTGCTAACACCACTAAATACAAAAATGCTGGGTCCTGCGATATCTGCCACCAAGTCATGATATTAGTTTGGAAGTAGCTCGCCGCTACGCCTTCCAAATGCTCGCTCAACTTATTCACCTTGAGGCGCTCCGTCCACACAAAATTAGACGAGAGTTGCGCGACATCTACTGCTTCAATAAACATGTAGGCCCATAGCATAAAACTTGCACCCAATCCAGGATAAATCTCTTCCCCAGAAATTTTTTTAATCGTCAACTTGGGTATCTTCATATTTCCATTGCGACGTGCATGTTGTCTTACGTCATCCGGTCCCCGGGCAGCACGGCTGACCCCTTCCTGGTGAGCAGTACGGACGGATGAGTATTCTCGGTCTAAAGTGCGTATCGAATTGAACCTGTTACCCGGCGAGTCACGAGGTTATTGGAAATATCATTCGCCGGATAAATGGTTCAAGCAGGCCAAGGCGGATGGCAAAATCAATAACCAGAAGGCTACCATGCTGTTCGACTCTGGCGCGGAAGTGTCTATCGTGGACACCACCTTTGCTCGTAAGGTGGGGTGTCAAATAGACGAGACGAAGCGGCAGGAGTGTATCGGCATTGGAAAAAGTTCATACATGACCCAAGGAAGAACAAGAGTTAAGATTACGTTGGCTGGGTCTTTGGTGTATTACTTTACCGCCTGGGTAGGCAAGCTGGCTGGGCAGGATGCAATTCTGGGTATGGACTTTATGGTCCCAGCCGTCATACGATTGGATTTATCGCATGGAACATTGACGTTGCCGGATGAGGCACAGATCCAGCTGGCCGGCCGGCGGCCCTTATATGGTGCCCACGTCCAGTTACTCAAGTTAGGTCAGTTTGTAACGGTGCCAGTGGGAAAAGCGGTGGGAGTAATGGTACGACCACACGACCGGCGGAGTAAGTTATGGCTGACAAGGGGCGAGTGCTGGGTACCCTCGTTTGTCCAGGGGAATGGTCATCTCAACTCTATAAGCGTGACCAACATCTCGGAAAGGCCCCTCACCTTGCATGAAGACGTGATCATTGGAATGTGGCTGGCCGAGGACAAGGTGCCCTGCCGGCCGGCTATGTCACTATTGGCTCAAGACGCTATATCGAGTGGCAAAACCTGGCTTTTCAGGCAACCACCGATCTGGTCAGCGAAGAGGAAGAATTAGAAGAGGATCAGACGCCGATGGTGGCTAAACCCGAGTACCGGACCCCTTCTAAAATATTGACGCGGAGCCGGCCGTCGCCGGATCCGGCTGAACGTATTGGCCGAGACTATGCCCTGATCGCTGAACTGGTTTTGCCCACCCAGAAGAAGACGGACGAACGACGGAATTGGGAGAAAGGACAAAGCAGAGTTACATATGCGGTCACCCCCGATGGCGGATGGTTTCATGACCGAGATGAAGGCGGATCGACCCAGCCGGCCGATCAGGATTCGGAAATAGCCGAAGGCGGATCGACCCAGCCGGCCAATCGGAATTCGGAAATAGCCGAAGGCGGATCGGCAGGTCGACCAAAACCTCCATTACGCCACGCAATCACCTCACCAGCTAAACCGAACGTCGAAAAGTTACAGATTTTACTCGAGAAAAACGGTACGGTAACGAGAAAAGAAACGTTTAAAATGCTACTGTGTGGTGTAGTCGCTCTCAGAAAATCTTCCTGAGACGCGAACACCCACGGGGGTCCCAGACGACTGACTATCGGAGGGGGTACTCCGTCCATCCGAGTCATGATCCGATCCGGCATCCGGCCGGCTAGATCGGTCACTTCCATCCGCTTGATCGTGACTGCTCGGATGTTGCATGTTGAAAGCTCACCTTGTGTACCCGTCAGTACTGGGTGGTTTGCTCTCCTGGTGGACCCTAGGGCGAAAAGTGTAAATCCGTCCAATAGGGAGATGAGGGTTAGGACTAGGGGTAGCTCCTGGGCGGAAATCGTCACCGGGGAGCTCGTCTGGCAATACACTTGAACTTTGTATAGTGCCGGCTGGGCCGAGAATAGTCGATCGGCCAGCTAAACCAATAAGACACTTGAAGTTTGTATAGTGCCGGCTGGACCGAGAATAATCAATCGGCCAGCTAAACCAATAACAATGAAGGGCGAATCCAAATGTGTATGTAAAGTAGATATAACTCCACACTCTTCCACAGAAGGCCAAAATGTCACCACTTCCCAATACTTAATACCGTGTTCAAAACACGGGCGACTTGAGGTGAGTATACGAAGTCGCCGCGACTCCCGGTCAGGGGACTTCCGGTGGGTTAACTTAACCTTCCCCGGGCAAACCAATAACAGCAAGAGGGGACCTTGTTAGCCCTCTGCTGTGAACCAATGAAAGCGACTTGTGTCTAAGAAAGCGAAACGTATACTGATTTATCCTATATCCAATACTCCCTTCTGTGTAACCTACCCCAAATAACCCGGCTGACCAGTCATGTGCCTTACCCGAAGTAGCCCGGTTAACTCCGACTTTGTGTACCCGCCTGGCCGGTACACCAACCCCAGATGGTACCAACCCGGCCGGTACACCGAACCCATCTGGTACCAGTCCGAATGGTACATTGTACCCGGCCGGCTCGGCCGGATGGCCATTCATCCGAGCCCCTTGGCCGCTGGCGCTAGCGATTCCTTGGCGGCTTCTCATCCGATCCGGGTGCCTCCTTCATCCACTAGAACAATCATCTTCCTTCAGGCTCCTTTCACTCATACCTTCCAAACAACCCGCGCCTCGCCGTCCGCCATCGGCCGTCCAACATCCGTGGCCTTCCCGTCCGCTTAGCCCGCCTGTTCGACTATCCACGCCCCTTGTCATGTCCGCCAGCCTGATTTCCAGCCGGGCGCCGCCCGGCCGCTCGCAGGTGCGCCTGGCAGCTCCCAGATCGCGTCTTCTTATTGACCGGTCCGGGCATCCGGCTAAGGGTGACATTTCAGCCAATCCGGTGCGGGCATCCATCATCATTAGTCCGTTAATTTCTGGAGCACTTCACCACAGCCGCCCCTGAGCCTTGTCGCAGCCGCACAACGGTTGAGGCACGCGCTCATCACATCTCCCACACTTTGACTTTCACCGCCCCTATGTCTGACCGTGACAACGCCCCCATTGGTCCCATGCCGGGCCACTCCCCGGCCAATACGCAGCCATCGGCCGTAGGCCCGGATGCCCATCCGGCCGGTCCAGAGCGTCGCCCAGGGCAGCCCGACGTGGCTGCCCTGCAAGCTCAAATCGCTGCGCTAACCACTCACGTAGCCAGCCTAGAGCAAGCTAACACCGAGTTGGCTGCAACCGCCCGGCTGGCTAGTCAGCAAGCGGATGAATCCCGGGTCCGGGAGGTTCTGGCTACCTTCCAATCCCGCGACCGCATTAGCCGACTGGAAAGTGAGAAGGCCGACCTTCTCCAAGCGAGAGATCGCCTCCAACAGCAGTCGGACTCACAGCGCGTCCTGAACCAGAAGGCCTTAGCTGCCTTGAAGATCCAGAGTAAGTACCTTTCGCCTATTCAGGTTCGTCTCTCCACTCACTCACTCCGTGTATGTCCTCAGACCAAAACGTCATGAACCTCCGCGTCTTGATGGTCGAGTCTTTTCAGACCGCGCGCGAGTTGACGGCGCGCTACGATAGCTATATTAAACTCTCCAAACGATTGGAGAGTTCGCAGCTAGAGCTGGGCAATTTGGAGTTTCGCCGGATCCGGCTCGCCAAGAAGCTGACGAAATATCAGAAGGCGCTATACCAGTCGGCCAATGCATCGCCCGACCTCCAACGCCGAATCCGGGAGCTTGAGGCCGCGTACGCTGAAACCCAATCGGGTGTGAGTGAAGCCCGGGAGGCGTTTACCCAGCTTGCGGAGGAGCGCGCGGACTGCCTGTCCTCTCTCAAGGAAGATCGAGCTCGGCTAGCCGCTTCGGCTGCCCGGGTGAGGGGTCTAATGAAGGGCCCTGCCCCCATCCGGGAGGCTATTAGGCATCTCCTTGACTTAGCTTGTCCGCGAGACCCTGATCCAGCCGCTTCCGCCACGCCCCTTCTCTCGTCAGCCGCTGGTTCCGCCACGGCCGTCCGGACATCCAGCGCGGGAGCGTCCGCCCCCGGATCGGTGACCGGTGGTACGGGAAAGGCTTCTCGTCTACGGATTTGGAATACTTCTCAAGACCCTAACCCGCCGCCAGCGCCAGCCGGCGAGCAGGCGGCTTCTCTCTTGTCCACTGAAGATCCGTCTGCGCACAAAGGCAAACGTCGGTCCAGTCGGGTTGCGTCGCTCCACGGCCCCGTGGCAGCCAAACGGCCTAAACGGTCCGCCGCGCCGGTGAGCGCGGCCCTAGGTCATGGAGACAGCGGGCCGGGTCCTAGCCCCACTTCGATCTCGGCCCCGCCGGCTTCGGGGAAGTCCTCCCATCGTCCTCGCACTGCCAGATCTTCGTCGAAAGCTTCGGCTGCCCCGGCTCTCCTTAGTGTCTCCCCTCATGATCCCCAAGGCCCGTCCACCGCCTCTCCTGATGGAGAAGAAGCGCCCGACCTACCGGAGATGGACTCTGATGAGGTCACCACTGAGGACCTCGAGGAGTTACCTTCCCCGGGCCCCTTCGCATTCGACGAGAACGAGTCCAAAGAATCCTCAGAGGAGTCCCCTCCGTTGTGGATTCCCCGCCGGAAGGTTATGACGGCCCTCGAACTGGCTGCGGCTATTCCCTGGTCAAAGGCGCAGTTGGAAGGCTTGCGTATCCAAGACCTCACTGGTGCCCTTGTCACCCGGGCGTTGACTCGCCCGCCGTTGTGGATATTCCCGCCGGCCCCCGCTATACCCAAGGCCGAGGACTGGGATGCCAAGCTAGTGGCGATTGAGCCGCTGAACGCAATCTTGTCCCGGAAACCCTGGGCCATACTGGCGACAAAGATGCCGGACATCGGTCTGCCCCATGTCGGCTGGTTCGCGGACTTTCGGGAAGTCTGCAAGGGGTACCTCTCTCGGCATGGGCAATCCATCTGGGAGTCGACCCATCACCTTTTCATTTCCATTGCCGCCGGGCGCGAGTCCCCCGGGCTAGCTAAATACCGGGCCGACCGCAAGAACCGTCGAAACCGCGCGACTGAGGGCTGGACTAAGCTCTGCAACTTCGTGGTTGACGGAATCCAGCACGGCCACTGCGACTTGGATATTTTTCTCCACCCTATCATGCTACATCTGGCCAACCGCCGGGTGGAGAAAAGCGGGAACTCGGCCGAAGGCGGGACTTGGTATCCAGGGTTGGGTCGGTGTCAGGTTACCACCCTCCAAGCTTCGCTCGATGCGCTCGATCAACAAGATCCGTGGCGCAACCAGTTCCGGCAGGACCCCGATCGTCACCCTGGCCTCCGCGTGCCCCGACTCCGGAACAAGTTCTGCTGAGCTTCGCCAGGGATGACCCAGAGGCTAGCCTTGCATACTCTTATCTTCTCCATTCATTACTGGCTATTAACCTCGATAATACACTTTTCTTTCCATTTTTTACGTAAGTAACCACTTGCTCATCTTTCTCGTCCGACATCTCCCATCCGGCACCATACTAATTCGAAGATAACTCCGCAAAACCGATCCATCCGGCACCATACTAATTCGAAGATAACTCCGGAAAACCGATCCATCCGGCACCATACTGATTCGAAGATAACTCCGAAAAAACTGGTCGGACCAGACTAGCTTCCATCCGCCGATTGCTCGGCTGAATGGTGTCAGTTGGTCCGGCCGTGCCTGTTGCCCTGGAGCCGGGCGGACTAATTCTCTGCCTCACCTTCTTCGTGGGTTTGCATGACCCCGAAGCGGTTTCGACTCGCCCGCCGGCGATCGAACTCTCTCATTAAAGCTCCACAATTTAAATCCAGTTCGTCCACCCACGACCGCTCCTCGCAATTTTTCCACTGCACGAGAAACTCTCTGTGGATCCGCCCAAACCGGGTTTTCCGTCCGTTCCGAACGTCCAAAATTCCTTCTACTTCGTACTCATCCGGGTCTAACGGCTTGTCCCAACTGTCCTCCGGCAGTAAAGCTTCATCGAAATCCAGCCGGTCGCTTTCCTCCGTAAGGCGTGTATTCGGGCGGTCCGGGAAATGCTTAACCAACTTCAACTTGGAAACATGTACTATTGGGAAAACGCTATATTCCGTGCCGGCCGTGACAAGCTTAACTGCATGATCTCCGACCAGTTCTGCTACTCGGAAGGGGCCATGCCACATATGCGCCAACTTCCGAGCATAGCCCTCTTTGACCCGATCCAGGTACAGCCACACCCGGGAGCCGGGCTCGATGCCGTGTTCCCTGGCGCGGTCGTTATTTTGATCGGCGCGGTCCTTGATTGCTTGTCGGAGGCGTTCGTTCACTTGTTCCCTCGCCAGTGAATAGTGGCGTTGCACTTCCATCCTCCAGCGACGGGCGTCTCTGTCCCGGCTTCTGGTGCACCCTATTGGTATGGCGGCTTCTAAAGTGGATCGGGGATCCCATCCGTAAGCCAAATAAAAAGGGGTGTCGCCCCTTACCCGATCGTACGACGAATTGAGAGCGAAAACCAGTCTCTCGGCATATTCGTCCCAGTCGCACTGATCCGCCTCTACCACATACATCTTGAGGGCTCTGGTTAGAGTCTGAACCATCCTTTCGGCCTTTCCATTCGCCTGCGGGCGGTAAGCCATAGTGGCGCTCTGTTTCTGTCCTAAGATCTTGTTGAAAGCTCGGAATACGTCTGCCATAAATCCGGGCTCCCTATCGTGCCGGATGACCTCGCTCGCCCCGAAACGCCTGAACACACATTCCTCGTAGCTTTGCGCAACCTGTTGGGCGGTACGGGTGGAGCTGGCCTTTGCTATGACCAGCCCGGTAAACAAATCCGTCCAGATCAGCAGCTCTGTGTACCCATTTCGAGATTTGGGTAAGGACGGGATATGGTCCATCGCAATGACTTGAAAAGGATAGGTGGCCTGTATATTCCCAGGCGACCGCCCTCTAATGGTCGGCCGGCCTTTCCCTGTTTCGCAATCCGGACAACTCCCCACGTAAGCCTGAACGCTACGGTAAAGCCCCCGCCAGTGGAAATGTGCCTTAATCTTGTGATATGTCCGGCCGATGCCCTGATGTCCCCCTTCCAAGCTCACATGATAATGATGGAGGATATCCGGCTGCAGAGTAGTGGGTACAACTAGCCGAGCGGATCTATCTCTCTCGATCTCCGGCTGGTCGGCGTCTCGGTAGAAAAACAGTAGCCCGTTTTCGTCCACTTCATAATCCGGGGCCAGCTTGAAGCATTCTTTAGCTTGTTCGGCTGTCAGTTTATCCACGTCTCCGTTAAGGTATGCCTTGAGATCTACTATCCACTCTTCCTCGTCCTGCGCTTGGAGAATCCGCTCTGCTCGCAACTGTTGAACTATCCCTTCGTTCATTGTTTCTGGGGATAGTGAGCCAGCGGCTGAAGAACGGCGCTTCTGCGATCGGGTGACAGCGCTCACCCGGATTATCTCCTCCGTGTTGGCCGGATGGATAACCTCGGGCAGCCGGTTGATCTCCGTCAGATCTGATAACAGAGCTGGATCGGAAACCGTTACCCCTACGTTGTCGCGCATGGCCAGCGTAGCCAAGTGATCTGCGCTCTTATTCCAGTCTCGTTTGACGTGCAGCAATTCGTGCTCCGGCCATCTCCGCAAGGCGGACATAACCCGATCATTTAACAATCTCAGCCGGGGCGCCTTGCAATCTATCTCTCCTGTGATTTGCCGGATCACTAGGTTGGAATCACCACATATGATGATCCGCCCCTGTGTCCGGCCAGCCAACAGATCTAGGCAAAGCAACAGCCCTCTATACTCCGCTTCGTTCACCGTAATGCCAGGCGTGAAATCCGAGGCGGCCGCGACCACTTTCCATTCGGGCAGCTTCCACACAATGGCACTATAGGCCCCGACCCCTTTCTTTACACTCGCCGACCCATCGAAACTCAAAACCATTAGTTCCTCCGTGGGTCCCACTGTTGGCGGCGGTAATACGATAGTTTGTCGAGGCTGCTTCCGAGGTGCGATCGCTATCAGTGCTTCCTCCACTTCTGCCCTGGGGGTAATGCTGGCAGCCAGTGTGCCCAGTATTTCCTCTTCCCCTTTAGTACACTTAATCACTTCGAGGGACCACTGAGACAGCAGAGCCGCCCATCTCCCCAGCCGGCCGTCAATTCCATTCGCCGTCAGGAGCCATGATAGGGTCGACCGTCTGGATAGTACTTTGATAGGCCGAGACACCAGCATAGTATAACACACATCCAAGATCCGCAATAGAGCCAAAACTTCTTTATCCACCAATCCGTAATTGACTTCATTAACTTTCAGGGTCCGGCTGGTGAAGGTCACGGGACAGTACACTCCGTCATGATCTTGCACGAGAGCGGCCGAGATGGCCCACTTGTTAGCGTAGATGATGACCACCGGAGTCTTATTAACATCGAAATGTTTCAGGACCGGTGTGGTCGCCATCTTCGCTTTTAACATACCAAAGGCCACCATCGCTCGGGTCATGTGGTCGTCCGGGCCGGCCGCGCCGGGGTCCGGCGGCCGGCCGCTTGTCTGGGCGGAAAAGGGCGCCTTCTCATTGGCTGAAATAACCGAAAAGGGCGCCTTCTCATTGGCTGATATTGCCGGCCCGGCTTGCGTCTCCGCTTGCCTATCCTGCTCTCTCAGCTTATGGTAATCCACCTCCCGCAACTCATACAAGACCGCCGCATAGACTGCAAAATCCTCGATGAACCGACTGTAATAATTCAGGCTGCCCAAAAAGGATTGCATAGCCTTTAGGGATCGCGGGAAAGGCAGATTACTCAAGGACTCCAAATCCTTCGGATTAGCCTCCAATCCGGCAATCGAAACTTGATGACCCAAATAGGTCACCTTAGTCTTTCCCCAGAAACTCTTAACCACACTAATCGAAAGATTCCACTTTTCACACGTAATCATCAACTTCTCCACTTTGTCACACAGTAAATCCCAGGTAGTTGCCGTAACGAGAATGTCATCAATGTAAGACCGCCGCCCCAAAACTGAAGGTTTTGGGTCGGGGTCCGGGTCACCTTCGGCGAACACATCCCCGACCAGAGCCGGATCTTGATCCGCCTTGATCTTGAAGTGTCCGTACAGCGCGTTATCTATCAGCCGTTGATAAATCTGCGGGGCATTCTTCAGACCGAACGGCATCCGGTTCCACTCGAACAACCCGAAGGGCGTCACGAACGCAGAGATCTCCCGTGCACGATCGGTCATAGAGACCACCCAGAATCCACTGGCCATGTCCAATGAGCAATACCACAAAACTTTATCCAAGTCCTCCAGCAGGTCGTTTATCAGCGGCATCGGGTAAATCATCAGCTTAGTCAGCCGGTTCACCAGCCGGTAGTCAATGCACAACCTTATATCCACCCCATTCTTCTTAATAATAATTACAATGGGCGAAGCCCATGGCGAGGTGGACGGCTGAATTATCTTGGTGGCCAGCAAACCCTTGATAAGCTCTGACAGCTTTTCCCGATACTGGGGGGCGACTCTTTGGCATCTCTGTGCGACCGGCTTGGCGCCTCCCACATCAATATCACATACCGCCCCATGGGCGGCCGGAGGAAGTGCGTTTCCTGGTCCGATCAACAGATGTCGTCTTTTCCATATAATATCCTTCAATCTGCCGATCTCTTCCGGGGTGTTCACATCCGGGTCTCCCACTTGTAGATCGTCGATAGTGACCGCTGGGG
>MIQA02003122.1:0-11969 GCA_001887855.2 Sclerospora graminicola | reverse complement strand
CTCTGATAGATCTGTGGGGCGTTCTTTAATCCAAACGGCATCCGATTCCATTCGAAAAGTCCGAAAGCCCTAACGAAAGCCGAGATCTCTCGAGCACGATCAGTCATCGAAACCACCCAGAAACCACTAGCCATATCCAGCGAGCAAAACCATAAAACTTTATCCAGATCTTCTAATAAATCGTTGATCAGGGGCATCGGGTAGACCATCAACTTCGTGAGGCGATTCACCATTCTATAGTCGATACACAATCGAATATCGACCCCGTTTTTCTTTATCACAATCACGATCGGTGATGCCCACTGCGATGTTGACGGTCGGATGATTTTTGTACTCAACAAGCCCTTGATCAAATCGGATAACTTTTCCCGGTATTGAGGTGCAACTTTACGACAACGTTGAGCGATCGGTCTCGCATTTCCCACGTCTATATCACAAACAGCTCCGAATGCGGCTGGGGGTAGGGCGTTACCTTTCCCCATCAGTAAGTGGCGCCTCTTCCAGATGATCTTCTTAAGCTGATCGATCTGCTCGGGAGTGTTCACTTCGGGATCATCGACCTGTAGATCTTCCATGGTGACCTCTGGCATATTGGGCGATACTTCCGGCAAAACGGCCATCTTCTTCTCGATACCTTCAATGTATTGATCACCACCTTCATGTATACACACTTGTTCATCTACCTGATCTACCTTTTCCTGATCAGCATCATCTTGAGTCGCCCCTTGTAAGTCATCCAACTGGTGATCTACTTCGGGTTCACCTTCCTCCGTAACAACTTCGGCAGATTCATCCTCCTTTTTCTTCTCAAGATCGTTCCTGAACTCCTCACCATCATTTTCGCTCTCTGGACCCGCTGTCTTCGGTGAGCCGGGTCTAATAATATTCAATATTTGTGGACCTTTTTTGACCCGGCTTTCCCCTATCGCTTCGATCGGCGGTCTCCTGATCAGCAGCTTGGTCGGCGTAGAATATTCCGGCTTCTCGACCATAGGTGAGGTATCTTCATCCGCTAAGTCTTCGTCACTAATCAGGTCTGTGGTGGCTTGATAAACCAGATTCTGCCATTCAATATATCTTCGTGATCCCACTGAGACATACCCAATCTGTCGAGGTACTTTCCCTTCGGGTAGCCACATCCCTAAGATCATGTCTTCGTGAACGATCAGCGGCTGATCGGATATATTCGTAACCCTGATGTAACTTGATCTGCCGATACCCTTAACGAACGTTGGTACCCATCGTTCACCACGGGTTAGCCACAATTTCTGTTGCCGATCGCTCGGCCGAATCATCACATCGACTGATCGGGCCACCCCGATGTTTTCGTACTGACCCATTTTAAGCATCCGCACATGAGTACCATATAAAGGGCGTCGGCCGGATAACTGAAGCTGCACCTCATCCGGTAGAGTCAGGGTTCCATGAGACAGATCGAGTCGTATACCGGCTGGTACCATGAAATCCATTCCCAGTATCGCGTCTTGACCGGCTAACCGACCAACCCAAGCGTTGAAATAGTAGACCAGGTAGCCTGCAAGGTGATTTTAACGCGTGATCGTCCTTCTGTCATATATGCACTTTCGCCGATCCCAATACATTCTTGCCTCTGGGTGCTGTCTATATGACTCCCACCTTACGAGCAAAGGCGGAGTCGATGATCGAGACTTCTGCCCCAGAGTCAAATAGAAAAGTGGCTTTGTCGTTGTTGATCTATCCGTCAGCTTTTGCCTGTTTAAACCACTTGTCGGTAGAGTGATACTTCCAGTATCCTTGGGATTCACCGGGCAGTAGATCCAATTCCATGATCACGTCCGATCGGGAATATTCATCCGCCCTGAGACTGTGAATCGGACATCTATCGATGCAATTTGAATTAGAACATGTATTGTCGGCTATCTTCCTTTCCTCAACCTTATCTCCGCTACCGACATATGCATAAATGCAGAACGTAGATCGCTCGGCTCGAACCAGATTCCAACCTGGCGAGCGATCTAGTTTAACATCTTCTCAACATCTGGTGGAAGCATACCAGCATGTTTAGTCGGCACATACCACTTGCGCATCAGATTAAAAAATTCTTCAATAGGGCAGGCGCCGGCGTCATGAAGCTTCCCACAGGTCTTGCACACGAAAAAACAATGATCAGAAGGGTGACCTTTACGATCACATTTTCCACACGTAATTCTTTTCCAGCAATCACGATCTCCATGTCTGGTCGACCCACAATGCACACATTTCTTACGAGATCGGTCCTGATCAGGTTGAACCCCACCAGGTTTCCGTCCATCCATGCCGTTAGTCGATGATCTCGGGCGATATACTGGCTCCGTCGTAAAGATATGACGATACTGTTCCTCGTCCGAGCTCAAACTTGATTGACCACTTTCCTCTTCCGAACCGGAACTGTCCGATTCTTTCGTGATCATCCGAATTGCTCTGGCTGGTCGTGCCGCTGGTATCTTGCCCTGGTCCGGATATGGTTTCGACCGGTACCGGTTCGATCCTACCTCGACCTTGGGCTGTCGACTTTTGGCTCGCTGCAACGTCCTCAGAGTTAGTTCCAATTGCTCCGAATCCTTTATACGGAGCAGGGTTAGCTGATCAGCCAAATCACGATTATCCAGAGTGCCAATAAAGTGTTCGACATGCTCGCGAGCTATATCCGGGTGTCGTGGGTCCTTGATCGGCATTTTTGCGCGTAGACCAGCAACATTCAGCCGATGTAAGTATTCGATCGGTGTTTCGTCGGATCTTTTCTTCATGTGGTAATACTGTCTCGCGACAGACACCCCCGAGTTGCAATACTGCTCTTCAAATTCTTCACACAATCGAGGCCACTTCAAACGCACTTCTCGGCTCAGCTGCTTAAGCCAGTTCTTGGCCGGACCTTTCATTAGATCAGCGAAGATCAGACATCTTTCACCTTCCGGTGTCTTGTCTCTCAAAAAGGCTGATTTAGTCCGACTCAACCAAGCTCTAGCCTGATCATCATCCATATCCTTGCCGGTAAAATCTTTTAATTCCGAGATCGCCGACATTCGCACTCGAGTGATCGTTCCCGAATCACTGTCAAATGCCTGCGCGGAGGCCATATTCGCCCTACGAGGCATCTCAATGTCCAAATCATCCGGATCGAAATGCTGACTGATCTCCCCTTCTGACTCCATGTCCACATCACTACGTGGGGGCGATCTATGAAATCGATCTTGGTGACCGACCTGGCATATCGATCGAACAATTCCGGCTGATCGAACTGATTCCATGTCCACGTCCACGGGTTTCTTGACCGGTTTCTCAGCGGATTGATTCATGTTTGGTGTTGATCGCCATGGTTGTCCTTGCCCAGGTGTGTACTGAGGTAATCCGTATTGTTCACTCGCAAATCGGTTCATCATAGTCGCGAACATGGTTCTCATTTGCTCTGGGACCTCCGGTATGTTGGTAGGGTTACTGCTGGGAGTCGGATTGTTCTGTGGAACTTCTTGAGCATCTTCAAAACTATCATCTGATCCGACTCGACCAGGTTCAGGCTTCCTTTTCCTGTTCTGCGACTCGATCTTGGGGTCAATCTGCTTGATCCCTTTCGGGCCCAACGTCATACGTGTTATTCCCACCGAGGAGTCGGTGGAGTCCGCTCCAGATTGTGATGACGATTGATATATTGACTCAATATCCATAGGATATTCAACCAACTGCGATCGGTGTGAAGGATCCGCGATCGGCGACTGGACCACGGGGTTCGCCCCGAGTAACGAGGCAAGGTGATCATACAGAGTTGTCATAGCTTCTCTGATCGTCCCTTGGTCCAGATCGAACAGCATATTTGCGTCGAACGCACCAGTAGTGAAACCAACTTCGTCGATCTGCGCCAAGAGGTTCCTGATCAGATCAAGTTGACTGCCTGTGATAACCGGCCTGGTCGCCCGACCTTCAAGCTTCCCGATGATCTTGGGTTTTATGATCTTCATCACTCGGTTGGTAGCTAGGAACTTGTGAAACTCTCGAAGATAGAACAGTCGTTCCACATCTTGAACAGTGGTCTTCTCGGCTGGTTCGGTCTTCTCTTCGTCTTCCTCGAAGATCTTCGGTTTAGGTTTCACATATTTTTTAGGTGGATCACAATGATCCGCCCCCATGTTTTTTCTGTCTTTTTCCATTTTCTTCTTATGCATAGGATCAAGGTTAGCACCTCGATCCTTTCCCGGGTTATAGTTAACTTTACTATAACCCAGATCGGCCCCGATCGGGGCCATGTGGGGAGTTGTTTCATCTTTAATTTCGACCTGGCACTCCACCAGACCAGGTCGACCATCGCTTCCTTTAGATATGGACAGCATCGGAGGCGATACGCCTTCCTCCAATACACCCGAAAAAGTTTCCTCCACTTTGATTTTCACATCTTTTTCATCATCAAAGGAATCACGGTGATATCCTGAGTCACCAAGTGATCCGGGCACGCGCACCATTGTGGTGGAGCCGATTTCCAAATCCATGACCGAAGTCTTGGGCGGAATCCGGATACCCACTGGCCCGGACGACCAACTATCGGAGGGGGTACTCCGTCGATCCTGATCAGCATCAGAATCAGATGAATCACCATTGTGGTGACTGATCTGATCCTCCCGGTCATCTGGCTGGTCTTCATGCGCGTCAGGATCTATGTTTATCTTCATCTCACCTTGTGTACCGTTGATCGGGGGTGGTTACACTCACTCAGGTGGACTCGGTGACAAAAACGATGATCTTGATCAGGTCGGAGGGGATGGCCTTCTCGAGACGGGGGGGTGTCCTCGGGTGGAAATCTTCACCGGAGAACGGGTTGGGGTCGATACTTAATCAGTATCTAGGCACTGATCGGGAAAGTTCGTCTGATCAGGCCAGCCAATGAGAGAGAGATAACAAGAAACCAAGAAAACGCGATCAAACCACGATCTTCCACAGTAATCCACAAACGTTATCTCCACAAAACCTTTTCCAATATTAATGACGTGTTCCAAACACGTGTGCGTTGAGGGTGAGGTTTGATCACCTAAACAAACCCGTCGGGGGTCTTCCGGTAAGCCAAAATGCGTCTAAGCGCGTCTTAACCGGGAATTAAGTTGAGCAAGAGGGGACTAGTTAACCCTGTGCTCCCAATGACCGCAACACGTGGCGGAGCGACTCTTTGCTTAGGGGGGAAATCAAAACCTGTTATTATATATGCAATGTCCTATACCTAGTGTACCATACACCAACTCATGTGCCTGATTTATACTTCGACCCTGTTCACTTCGTCGCACGGTTGCATTACACCACCTTACCCATCCTGGCTGCACCTTCAAACTGATCTGTACCACTTCTGCCCTGATCACGGTCGGACTTCTATAACGATCTTCAACCATCCCGATCTTCGATAAACAACTTGGTAAACGCTTGAGATCTGCCCCTCGGACACCTGTTCACTTCATATCCAGCCCGACTTAACTGAGAACTTCACCTGCCTTTGCGTCTGGACGCCGGTTTGAGGCTGATCAGCCCCGATCATGATCGGCATAGCGATCAGCCGAGTGATCGGGTAGTGATCAGGGCGATCAGCCCTAGATCACTTCGAAAACTCTCTGGGTCACCATCACAACGACTTTGTTCGCCCACTCAGCCATATTCCTGACCTTCATCCCCTGTCGGGGTAACCATATCACATCGATTTCAGCCGATCGGGCCTGATCGGGCCTTCTCACGTCATCCCTGGACAAATCCATCGGTCATCATCACTTGCCTTGACTTGACATTACTCGCACGACTCGCCATTCCACATGCCCCATTCCATTCCACATCTGATCTTCGTATTTTGGGGCATAATCAGTTGACTCGGCCGATCGGGCCGGAACTTCGTATCATATTCACCTTCAACATCTGCACTGTTCATAGTTCGGCCCGATAACTGCCTCTGATGTGTTACGTATCCATTGCTGCGGTATCTTAACTTGTCTCTGCCGATCTTGTCATACATCCACGTGAACCCACTTAATAAACGTTATCCCGATCGCGATCGTGATCGTCGCTGTTCCGTTAGTGTCTGGGACCGGGCGTAGTAACTGTGCATGGCTTATTCCTCCATATCATGAGCACCCGTTGACCACTACCTTTTAGTCGAATGCTCGATCAGCCTGTCCCACCCATCAACTGTCTCACGTTGATGGGTGTTCCATCGTCACCAATCAACGGCTATGTGTGGTCCACCTCATTCTCAATATTTTTCCAGATCGCTTTACCACAGAACCCTGACCCTCCCAAATGAGGTGCAAATACAGTTATTCGGCCGACGACCATTATATGGTACCCATATGCAGATGCTCAAAATGGGTCAGTATGAAAACATTGCGGTAGCCCGATCGGCTGATGTGATGATCCCGTCGACTGATCGGCAGCAGAAATTGTGGCTAACCTGTAATGAACGATGGGTACCGACTTTCGTAAAAGGGATTGGTAGATCAAGCTATATTAGGATTACCAACATATCTGATCAGTCATTAATTGTTCATGAAGATATTATCCTAGGGATGTGGTTGCCTAAAGGGAAAGTACCCCGACAGATAGGGTATGTCTTAGTGGGATCCCGAAGATATAAAAATCTGGCGTATCAAGCCACCACGGACCTGGTCAGGGAGACGATTTGGCAGCAGATAACACCTCACCTTTGGTTGAAAAGCCGGGATATACAACTCCGACCAAGCTATTGACCAGACGATCGTCGATGAAAGCGACAGGTGAAAGCCGTTGTTGTTGCAGAGCATGGTTCGCAGCTCCACAACCTCGAGAGGCACTGCAACGGGCTGAGCGCCGATATGGCCCACTCGATGAGGACATACCATTCTCATCGCGATGAGATTCACGACATTCTAAGCGCTTATCTGGCCCTGAAGCAGAAGAATGATCTTATGCTGGTCGATCTTGATCGACTAAAGTCGGAGATGGAGAATCTCCGGACTTCTCACAATCGGTTGGAAACCGATTACAAGTCTCTCTTGGGAGACATGAAGAAATACGGCATTCGCCGTGGGGATGCGTCACGTCCGAAGACGTAGACGATTGATACGGCTTGAGCCTCCCAACGTAAAACGTTGGGTGTAGGCGCATGACCGCGAGAATGTCTAGTGTATAGACATTCCCCTTAACGCTTTGGACCTTAAAGGGTCCAATGAATTTAGGGAGCAGCTTCCGTGTAGGGAAGTTGCTAATTGCATGTGTAGGTAAATTAGTCGTAGATAACAAAACTAATTCACCTTTTTGAAAGGAATTTGGATTCTTCCTTCCATTCCTATCTGCATTTCGCTTCTGCTTATCAAAAGAAGAAGCAAGTGGATCTTTTACATAGCGTATTACAGCTTGGCGCTGTAATACGAATTCATCTACTTCTTTATTCGCGGTAGATGGGATGTCTTCATTGGCCGCAGCCATTGCTGCAGAAACATATTTGGCGTAAGCAGCTTGAGTATCTGAAGCTGCTTGAGTTTCTACTGTGTTAACAGTAGAAGACTCGTCAATCTCTTCGCAAGTTGCGGTTGCAACTTGCGCATCGACTCACATAAAATTTGAGCGGGTCCCTCCCCCACTTAGGTTTGGCGTACCGCCAAGTAAAACTGGGGTTCGTGGATGCCTTAAGGCATCCACGTAGAACGGTGGATGCTTTGTGGAAGCATGCACCAAGTTATTTTTTGCAAACTCGGTGAGTGGCAAAAAGTCACTCCACTGCTCGAAGGCATGCGCGTATGAACGCAGCATGTCTCCGAGAACGCGGTTAACGCGTTCAGTTTATCCATCCGTTTCCGGATGGACCGCCGTTGACATCTTCAACTGCGTGCCTAACAAAGAGAACGTTTCTTGCCAAAAACGTCCTGTAAATCTCGGATACGGGTCGGAGACTATGTTTTCCGGCATTCCGTGTAAACGAAATACTGTGTCAGCGAATATCCGCGCTGTTAGCGTGGCAGTGACATTCGCTGACACTGCAGCAAGATGAACCATCTTGCTGAAACGGTCCAAAAAGACCACTATTCCAGTCTCCCGACTGTGGTCGGGCGGAAGACCGAATACAACGTCCATGGAAATGGACTTCCAACACACTGTCGGAACCGGCAGAGATTGGAGGGGAGCCTGCGCAGAGTGCGCAGGCTTGACGCGCTGTTAAATCTCGCAAGCGCGTACGTACTTGCGTACCCATTTATACTGGGTACGCCAGTAGAACTCGCATGCGAGAGAAGCATACGTCTTCTCTCGACCTTGATGCCCCAAAATCGGTGCATCATGGTACTCAAACAGTATTTGGTGTTTGAGATCATCGTCGTTTGGAACGACGATTCGACTTACATCGTCTTGGTCTGTGCTATAAAGCAACAGACCATCGTGCAATCGATAACAATGCACGCAAGCGCGAACAAACTCTGGAAGTTCCTCGCGCTTCTGATCAGATTGATTACTGAGGTAATCAATCAGCAGACGAGTTTCCTCGTCTGTTTTGTACGCTTGTCGTACCTGTCGTACGAGGGACGACGACAGAGCAGTGCAACGTATTTTGTTTGTACTGATTGCCTCCGTTACAGACGTTTTCGTCTCGTAATCGGGGCGTCGTGATAGCGCATCCGCTATCACGCTAAACGTTCCGGATTTGTACTCAACCGTAAAATTGTACTCGGCAAAGAATGACAGCGAACGTGCCGATCTTTGGGAAATGTGTGGCGAATTTACGATCGTGCGTAACGACGCATGGTCCGTGTAAACCACAAACGGTCTATCTCCTAAGAGATAGATCCAAAACTTTGCCAGTACATTTTTCATGGCAAGAGTTCCTTGTCATGCACTGGATAGTTGCGCTCGGCTGGGCGCAACTGACGCAAAAAAATGGTAAAAGATTACGCGATCACGATCATCGTGATCGCGCTGCATCAAGGCACAGCCGATTGCGAAATCGCTCGCGTCACAAACGACGTGAAACGGTCGCTCATTATCGGCTATAGCCAGGACAGGCGCTTCAGTCAAGCTCCGCTTGACTGTATCAAATGCGTATTGGCACTGGGTATCCCAGTACCGTTCAACACATTTCTTCAGTAATTGAGAAAGCGGTAGAATAAGGCCAGCATAAGTGCACGAGTACTTGTGCAAATATGTTGGCAACCCAAGGACTTTTCGAAATTCCTTGATATTGTTTGGCGTAGGCCATTCAACAATAACCCTGAAATTCTCCCGATCAGGGCACACCCCGTTCTTGCCCACAAAGCAGCCAAGAACGGGTATTTCAGGTGCACCGAAGGTGCACTTCTTTAGATTGGCACAGAGCTTATGCGTAAGCATAAGCTCTAACACCTGGCGTAGATGTTCGTTATGAAAATCTAGATCACGTTTACCGTGTTCAGCCTTGCTGTCGATGAACACGTCGTCAAAAAAGCTCGGTGCGATTTCTCGCACCGGGCGCAATAGATGAGTGACGCATCTATTCATGGTGGCAGGGGCATAACGAAGCCCCTGTGGCATCACAAGCCACTGCCAAAGCATGCCGCTTGGGGTGCTCACTGCCGTGAGAGGGATATCCTTCTCACGCATAAGGATTTGGTAGAAACCACCCCTTAAATCGAGAGCACTGAAAACGATGTTCCCGCTCATGCCATCTATGATGACATCCTTCCGCGGTATCGGCGTCTGCGCCGGTACCGTGGCTGCGTTTAGCTTATTAAAAGCATGAACGATTCTCCACCCACCAGTGGATTTCTTAACGCAAAAGGTGGGACTGGTGTGCGGTGAGGTAGGCTCCCGCACATGTCGCCTTACGAGAGCTTCAAAGAACTCGTCGATCACTTTAACTTGGTTACGCGGCAATGGTCACTGCCGCGTGACACAGTACTTCGTGTCTAGTTCCCTTATCTTTAGGGAGCTCACAAGGTACTTCTTCTGTGAATACGTCAGCGTATTCCTAAAGTACCTCATAGTATGGGGAAGTCGCCTTAATCGACTTCCAGCTCTGCGCTTCAAAGCGCTGAACTTTGGTTTGCTCATTGGGAACGGTCTCGTTCCCAATATCTTTAGCTTGCAATGTGGATGTTCGTGAACGAATATCCACAACATCATCTGTTGCGACGATGACACAGATCTGATCGATCTGATCATCGCGCAAATCCTTTACGAACTTCTTCCAGCTCAAGGCTGGATGGGCCATTACCTCCGAACTTATGTTCGGAGTGTTGTCGAGTGTTAGAGACTGGGTAGCTAATCTAGTCTCTGTCAGCGTCAAGCTGTTTATCGTCTCGATGGACACGACCGCATGATCAGACACACTCGTCCGATCTGTTGCCTGTTCTGCGACACGGTGATCGTTATCACTCGTGCGCAAGGCATCAACAACATGGTGACCACTGTCAACCGTGGATTCTTCATCTTCACGACTGCTCTCATTCGTGAGTTCTTCGTCTTCGACACGGAAATCACTTCAATCCGTGTCGGTGTCTTTGTTTCCACAGCGGGTATTTCCCACCGTGGGTAAATTCTCCTCACCACGACTGTCATCGGTCGTAGTAACTTCAACACGGGGGTGTTTGTCACCCGTGTTGCACACGTTACTGACACGCAACGACTCTTCCGTTGCTTGTGCAATCCCTCTGGACGCTTATCAGCGGATGGTCTGGTGGTGCCATCACTACCCACCAGACTGTCTGACTCTGTGGTTGTATCATTAGATACAGCCGAATTACTCACAGGGTGATCGGATCCTGTGAGACCGCCGCAGTCGATAAACAGGTTAACCCTTGGTTGATGCTTGGACATCCATAGGATGCCCAAGATAACATCGAACTTGTCGTCAAGGTAAGGACGATGTATTCGTCCTCGAACGACAGTTCGTCTAACTCAAAGCGTGTGCGAGTCACACGCTTTGGTATAGTCGCGGTTGCACCTGTTGCTAACTGGACTGACAACATACTTCGTGGAGATTCAATCTCCAGGAAATTCAACGACGTTAGAACCTCGGTTCTAACGAAATTGTTTGACGCTCCTGTGTCATGCAGAGCGCGCATGGGGGCATCGTTTCCATGCGGTTTTACTTCCAGGGTGATGAGAGGTTTTCCTTCACCCTGCACCTTTTGACAGGACACAGTCCCGTCTGGGGCTATTGGCCTCACATGTCCGATGTCGGCATGTGAGATAACCCGTTCAGTTGGGCGCCCCGCCCCTACTGGTTGCTGACGTTTTTGGCATCAACAGAGGGTTGCCCCTGTTGATGACGCCGAGCAGCGGACTGTCCAGTCTGCTGACTGCGTGGCGCCGGCCGCGGCGCCATGCATTCATGGGCGTAATGGCCCATCTTCGAGCATCTATTGCAGCGAAGGAACTTCTTGTTTTTGGGTTGCCTCGGTGTCAATGCAACTGCAACCGATAGGTCCGTCGGTTCTGGACCTCCTCCGCCCGCGCTCTGGCGCGGGTTTTGGTGTCTCGGGACGAAGTGCGAACTTCGTCTGTTTGGGGAATCGGTTCGATTATCATGCTGCACGGGCGGCATGTTAAAGTCAAAAGGCTGTTGAGCCCTTCGACTAACCCTAGCATGCGTTGACGCTGAACCCACGCTGAATTCCTCTCGGATGCTTTGATCTATAGCATCCCTCAGAGTCTTTGGCGGAATTCGATAAAGACTCTGCTTGATGGGACCGTCGTTCAGTCCCTTCATAAAGCCGGTAACCTGCATGGCAGGGGGCACCGGCTCGTACAAAATATTTGACAACAAAATATTGTATTTTCTGATCGTAAGCATGTAAACTAAGCTTACCCTGCTTGAGGTCCATGAAATCTTCACGGCAACTAAGCGTTCGGAGAACAATACTGTGGATCTGGAACGTCGGCGGCGCGCCAATTTTTTCACACCAAGAAGCGGGCGGATGAGACCACTCTGGAGTATCTCCATCGCCTAAATGTCGCTGGCTTGAGGGCGAATATCCCGGTTAAAGAAG
>MIQA02003121.1:0-12389 GCA_001887855.2 Sclerospora graminicola | reverse complement strand
AAAAATCATGCTAACTGATTTACTAACAAAGGCGGTTCCACATCCAAGGTTGAAGGAATTCCGAGTTGCTTGCGGACTGGAATAGTCAATGGAAAATTCACATTGAGAAGGAGTGTTGAAAATGTTGGTTTTTGTGATATTTTGGAAAATATCACTTTTGGAGATTTTCGATAATTTTGTCCAATATTAATTTAGGCTGTGTCCTATTTTTGTGTTGTGGACTATTATTGGTAACGATCGATTATCAGAATAGCTTTTGTCACTTCTCAAAAGGAAAGTTACGAAACTTACCTTTTGAGATTGTGCTAGTAGCTAGGAATGCGCAGGTCTAGCGATAACACTTCTTAATATATTTACATTTAAACAAGTTCCTGTGGAAGATTGTTTGGATTCATTGATTACTACCGGCTACTCAAGACTCAAGTTTCTTACCATCGCGCTATGACTATGAAAAACAAGAATGATCTACAGTCACTGCAGATTCAGTTCAAATACTGATCCTCCACTTTGATAGCCTAGCAAACAGGTCAACAAAAAGTTACAATGAGAGTGGACACCGAAAAACGGGTGTGTCCGCGACGAACCTCCCTGTCGTGGACCGACCTCTCAGCCGTGGTAAGAGTGAGGTAGGTATTCTAAAGAAACGAGGGATACAGTTGCAGCCATTGGTGAATGTAAAAAAAAACAATGCAATAATACGACAGGCTGCTTGAGACGTCTTACGCATTATAAAATTGCATATAATGAATTTAGGTCGCCTAAGCGCCTTTTCCTTTCTTTCTCAGAGATGATACAGGCCCAGAACATCTCAGACCTTGAGAACCGGTGCGCCCGAATAAGCTTCTACGTGGCCACTTCCAGAACGTTTTACAGTATTTCATTGCTTGCCTGCCATTGCCAGACTTGATTATGCTGGATTTGGAGTCGGTGTGCGTGTCGAAGAGCATATTAACACAGCCAAAACGTATTTATACACTTAGGCTACTTAGGTCTACTACTGCAGCTTTAAGGCTGTAATCTAGACAATGATAGTGACATTTTCGATTCGTTCGAATCTGCACAGCAACTCCAGTAACATCAGGAAAAAATCCACACATAACGGACATTCCAATCCCTACCACTAACCATCGAATGCTTGTCACTAACCGAAATTGCGCGTTTTAGCGAGATCGAAATGCTGTATAACCTCTAATCGAGCTTCAATCTCGTTGTCATCAACAGGATAGAGAATCTAGTTGCAGACAGTTTGGCTAAACACGAAGCACTCAAAGAGACGGTGACCATAGAGATGTCGAACAACTGGTACCATGTACCCTGCACCTTAGGCAGTCAAGGTAACTTGTCTCTAGGTTTTCGTGACATGAATCGCTTTTGTAACGCTCGTTGGCGTGCGTGAGGGAATTGACACTATCTTCAATATCTCCACGGTGGATAGGGACAGCTTGTATCGTTTTCGTAGAGCTTTTGCCTGGCTGTTATCCAATGAACATTTGTCTCCGTAAATACAATACGGATCCAGGGCATTTGTAATGGCACTCACTTCAGCTTGTTCAGCTCTACCCATTGAGCTGGACATGGCGTCTCATCACAAAGACAGTCAATGTGAGCCCCGCAGCGTACTTGAATCTCCTCGTACACTACGAGCAAAACCATTACGTGGGAATTAAAACAAAATATCCTAATTTAGCTAAGGTACCCAATTTCCTGCGAAAATCTACGTTTCCTTTATTCTGTGTAAAGTAATAGTCAATGAAAGCGTTTCCATATCATGTTGTATCGCCAATGGCAAAGCCCGTGAGGTTAACACCTTCCAGTGGCTTTTGTACCAAGATACCCACAAGATATGAATGTACATGCCCGCATAACTTTCCCCCGTGATATAAAACTCGCAAGATTGGAGGGCACGAAACTTGTTGAAGAATAGGTGGAGGAACTAACGGTTTTACGCAGCAACGACGTCGTCGCTATAGTAGTTCGGACCTTTAACGTCCCCACTAAAGCCTACACCCGCCGGCGACTCGAGCCAGACTGTTTACCTTACGATTCCACGAGTTTTGTTTCAGTTTAAGGGACAAATCATTCAGGACGACAAACGACCCGTTCTCGGTATTCCGACAGCCCGAAGATGAGCACTCGAGGCCACCGTTTAGCCACAGCGGTATACCGCTTCATTAAAAAGTAGTATCGTGGGGTCGGGATCAACGACGCCATAACCTCACCAGATCAATGAACATATATATGAACAAAATTCGAAACCTCTTAATTTTTGTGTTCCACATAAAAATCGTTTTTGAATTGGTATGTGTTTGTAGTGATGTCTCAATTTGAGGGAGTTGTCTGTAATTATAAATTAAAATGCCTATTCAGCCCACTAAATCGATTTGCCGTTTTGTCAACGTGTTAGTGGTCGCGGAGGACGAGCGGGGCATTCCAGCCGACACGCCAGCAGAGGCCAAGGCGCGGCGTTCAATAAGATCTGCGGTGATCGTGGCGAGTATTGGTATCTATCTATAAATAGAGATGGAATAGGGATCAATAGTGTATTTTACGCAGTACAAAATTAATTGTTATTGCAATATGATACCAATGCAGAGGGCTTGGACTTGTGATCAACGCACAGGCACTAACTGGTGGCCGTGGACTTGGCATGATCAAAAAAAAATTCACGGGAGGTGTTCACATGTGCACGAAACCGGAACAGGCTGAAGCGTTAGCCAAGAAAATGCTGGGTGAGACACTCGTGACCAAACAAACGGGTGAAAAAGGTATTCAGGTGACAAAAGTGTTCCTTATGGAGCGTGTGTGGATGCGTCGGGAAATGTATTTCTCGATTTTAATGGACCGCGCATCGCAGGGACCTGTGATGGTAGCGTCGCCTGCGGGTGGAACTTCGATTGAGGACGTGGCGGAAGCGACGCCCGAGCTCCTTTTCAAGGAAAACATTGATATTGCCACAGGACCAACGGATGCCCAAGTGACGCGGCTTGCCAAGGCTCTAGGGGGTGAGGGGGACATTCTCCAGAAGCTCGAGACGCAGATTAAGAACCTCTACAATATGTTTATTGACGTCGACGCTACGCTCGTCGAGATCGACCCACTGGCTGAGACGCGGGAAGGTGAAATCTTTGCCTGTGATGCAAATCTCAACTATAATGACAATCCGCGTTCCGTCACAAGGAGATTTTTGCTTTGTTTGACAAGACACAGGAAGATCCACGGGAAGTTGAAGCCAGTGCCTATGACCTCAATTATATTGGCCTGGATGGCAACATTGGTTGTCGTGTGAATGGGGCAGGTCTCGCCATGGCTACGATGGACATTATTTCGCTGTATGGAGGTTCGCCGGCGAATTTCCTTGATGTGCGTGGAGGTGCCACGGAAGCACAAGTGAAAAAGGCATTTAAAATTCTCGATGGCGTTGATCAGGTCAAGTCGATCCTTGTAAACTTTTTCGGGGCATCATGCGTTGCGATTTCATTGCTGCGGGGATTGTAGCAGCTGCCAAGGACTTGGGCTTGAGAAAGCCGGTTATTATCCGTCTCCAAGGCACCAACGTTGAGCCGGCGCGCAAGATTATTGCCAAGTCGGGCATTAAAATGATTGTCGCCGATGATTTCGAAGACGCGGCCGTGAAGGCTGTCAAGATTGCTGACATTGTCGCACAGGCGGAAAAAGTCCAGATTGGCGTCGAGTTTGAGGCTTAAACGCTTGCAAAATTGTTTTTTTCGAAAAATTAGCAACACGACGAGTTAATTGAAGGGAAAAATGACCAAGTAGCTGCCGTCTGTCTCAAAACGACTCCTTCGCAGACGATACAAGTGGAAAGCGACCGCTTATTATGTGAAGACTTATCGAGGCCGGTTGGCTCATAACGAGGGTAATAGGGCTTAGCACGCCACTGGAACTCAACCTAGTATGCTTCAAGATGACACGTTGATGGATCAGGTGGGTGGTGCTTGTTCGGAGCGGTCGGAACTAGATAATGATGAGTTTCGAGACAAAGTAAGACATGCAAGTACACCTTTTCCAGTTCAAGTTCAGCAAAGAACAAATTAAGAACGGCAAGAACAAAAAGCAAATTCGGCAAACCGCCCATTTTTTATATTTGACGCTAAAATTATTAGAAGAGGTTTTATAAAAATTTACAAACGCAAAACTTTATCCTGCTTCGCGCCATTTTTGACTGTAACGTATTGTGGTGCGCTCAAGGAGTAACTCGTACGTCATTCATTTTCCCGCCATAACTTTCAGCTACTGATGGAATGGTTAATTTTCATTTCTTTTTTTTGCACCACAAGTCATCTAACCAGCTCAGTCTTTACACTACGCTCGGACAGCACTACCAAGAATACCGTGCTCTGTAAGATTGCATCTTTGGCCGCCAAAATACGCTCCTTTGGGGATGATACATTTGCCATGGAATCTACGACAAACGGTATCTTATGACGTCGCAACTCGGTACACAACTGCGTCACAAAGTCCCGGTGACAATCACCGTGCGATACAAAGATCGAAACGAAGAGCTTTCTCCTATTGCATCCTCTTTCCGTCACCACGTGCAATGACAGCGCTCACAACATCATCTAGCCGTCGACGCCTCAGGGTTGCAGCTTTATTTAAACGTTGAGGTGTAATCACCCTTAATTCATCCAGATCACGATCTCCACCAAGCCGATGCATTTCCACCTCATCTCGCAAGCCATCGATAAGACTTCTTAAACTTTCTTGGAATTTGTCTTCATCAATTTCGAAGGCGGCGTGATCCACGACGGTGGACGAGTCTGACATAGTAGAGCCATATTCGCTGAGCTCGGCAGTCTTCAACTGATTCAAAGTTACTGCTTGACCGAAAGGTACAATCTGACGCGTGACGACGAAGACCTGTAATTCCTCGGACATTGTCACGGATTCACATGAAATCGGCACGACGGGAACTTCATGTTGTTTGGCAAACGCGAGTTCATCCATACATAAGACACTCTCCGCATACCCATCGCTGAGCATACAGCCAATTGCTGAAGCATTTTTTATCACCTCAAGCGATTTTTCCGATGCTGGTCCCCCTTCTTTACCAAGTGCATCTTCCCGTTCGGACCGCATGTAAACGGTCATGAAATTAAGTTCAATACCGGCACGTACGCGCTCCGCCAATCTACGAAAAACAGGGTCAAAGGAGAGCACAACGTCGACACAACACCAGCAACTTTAACTGCATATTGCAACTCGGCTGATGCACAGCGCTCAATCGCACGACGACCGTCTCCGTTGACAGTGTACAAATCAGCGTTTCCCTCGACAAGTAAAGCTAACGCCGTATCTTTATATCCCCTTTGCAACGCGAGGTGAAGAGGGGTCTCCTCCAATTCGTTAGAAATGATCGTGTTCATATCTGCGCCAAAACGAACAAATAATTTTACACAATAACTTCGTAAGAGACCACCACTCACGGCAAATGCAAGCGGTGTCATTCCTTCGCAATCCACTGACAAACAATCTGCATCCACAGAAAGAAGCTCTTCGACGGCTCCAGCATAATTATGACGCGCAGCCCAGTGCAGGAGAAAACTGGAGCCATGAAGAATAACGGTCAATTGTAGGGTACGTGTTAAATTTAAGAATAAGTGAGTGGTGCGTAAAAGGTTTCTAGATTAAATTATTTTTGACAGCTACTTGGTTATAGAGGAAATGACGAAATTGGATTTGTTCTTGCCGAATTTGCTTTTGTTCTTTCCGTTCTTAATTTGTTCTTTGCCGAACTTGGACTGGAAAAGGTGTAGTGGATTCGTACAAAAGCAACTGTTGGTACCATTGGAAGACCACATTCATGAAGCGTCAACCACGCTCTTATAATCGTACGCGAGGGCTAAATTTCCGTCTCGCGGGTTTGCTAGGCTTTGATATGAATGGCAAAACGGTGGGTGTCGTTGGTACGGGGAAGATCGGCGCTCAGTTCGTACGTATTGCGACAGGGTTTGGCTGCAAGGTTCCCGCGAACGATGTCAGAGAGAGCCCAGACGCTCTGCTGAATATGTTAGTCAAGAGAGATCTCACGCACGGACATCATCTCGCTTTACTGTCCGCTTTTCCATCGACCAATCATTTGATCATTGCAGAGAATATCGCCAAGATGAAAAACGGTGTTATGCTCAGTAATACGAGTCGTGGCGGCTTAATCGACACAAAATCTTACGTGAATGGTCTAAAACGGGGGAAAATTGGTTCGGTTGGTCTGGACGTGCTTGAGGGCGAAGGTGAGTATTTCTACTTAGATCGTTCGGGTGGTATCATTGCAGATGAAACACTTGCTCGTCTTTTCACTTTCCCAAATGTGGTTATCACTGAATACAGGGAGGTAGTGACAATAAATAACAATGCTCTGGCTCTTCGAGTCGGGTAATTGGAATGAGTACAATTTAAATCCCTTAACGAGGGTCAATTGGAGGGCAAGTCTGGTTTAATAATAATGTTATTGTTTTTAGGTGAGAAGAAGAATAGTGTAAGAGAAAATCTACAAAATGGTATATCGGTCACTTTTGTACAAACGTCAAGCTTTTTTACTAAGGAAGCTTTGATCAATATTGACTTCACCCCGATGGAAAATATCAAGGCGCACGAAGCGAAAGCGGAACTGGTCAACGTGAAAACGGGTATATTGTCTTCAGTCGATCGGGATTTTTTCATTAATATAAGAATGAAAAACACACTTATGTTGTAATGAAACGACACGATAGAGTCGTAACTAGGATCACTATCGATGGATCAATTTATCAAATACTTACGTACTCAGGCATCCAAATCGCCAGAAAATTACTGGAGTTACATCACTATATAATACTACCTCCAATAGCCCTGCTTCCTATAGAAGTCCTTCAAGGACACTAAAGCCCCACACCCCGAGGGTTCCGTTTGCTGAAAAGAAGAAAAAGGAGAAGAAAAAAAGTCATAGGCATTTATGATGAAGTGGAGATGCTGTCTCTTTTTATTAAATGAGTCTTTGAAACGATGGTAGCTAGTCTACCATTAACTAAACAATAAAGTCATGCCGCTCGAATCCTTTGCACTTGTTTCCATGTAATTTATTTGGTGTTTGTATTAATGTAAAAAACATCGTGATAATCCAAGCCATTAAAATTTTCAGACCCGTTTTAATCCCGGCGCAAAACCAGCCAATTTAATTACTTAAGTAACGAGAAGTTTCTTTTCGGACCCAGAGAGCCGAATTGCGTGGGTTACAGTGCAATTCGGCATCGACATCATCAATACCGAGTTATTTTGGCATAATTCTACTTTTACTCAATTTTATTTTAGACTTGTATAAATTCCATAAGTCAAAACTATAGGTTGAATTTGCCAAAATAGCTGCAAAGCACAATAATTGTATGAACAAAAAACATGACCTTAATTTCAGTATTTAAACAACAACAACTTTGGGACGGAGGGAGTAACATTTTAAGAGCCTTAGTTCACAATCTTTGCTACCTCTAAGTCTTACGTTTACCTATTGATACTTCAAGTATTATGGCGGTGCTCCTGTCCTTTATTTGAGGCATTCAAGAACAAAATTTGACAGAGTAGCATGCACCATGAAAAGCACGACGTCTTACTGATTTAGTTTTTGACAGCACCGGCGCAAAATGCTTCATCTTTGTGCTTTTGGCACTCCTTCTTCCAGTAATCTTCATACTCCTTGATGATATATTTCGTAGTAAAATGGTACCATTTTACTTTCCTTTTTTTTCTTATATCATCTGGCGACAATTTCTCGTCGAACCATGTCCCGAATATCTCCCCGCCATCGGATATTTGGATTGAGAGGAAGCGCTCTATATTATTCTGGTCAGAAACGTTTTCCACGTTGGATACTTGGTCAGAGTCGCGGGTTCTCAAGGACCGCTTTCCAACTGTGTGGACATCAATATGCGCCAGCTCCCGCCCTGATGAAACTTGTGAGGCCGAGTTGGTTAATGTAGACGTCATGAAAGCAGAAGCAGTGTCTCCACAGCCAATCATCGCCACAACCGCGGGGAACAAAAGACGCATGCTAAATTTGAAGAAGGGTGACTTGATCTTTGGCGGGCAAGTAACAAAATGAATGCATTGACAATGATACATATTGGCGATCGTTAGGAGTCGGATTAATCTCCATACGTCCTATTGCTGAGGATGACGGGAAACTATGGACAGGCTGCTAAAAATGAGGATTTTTCACCTCATACCTCAAACTGGCTGTTTGAGGGCTTCCCGCAACTACAGGCTATTTGCCATACAGAATCTCATATATTAGCAGCAGATGAGCTACGAGACCTCACAGGGATTGTCAAACCAATATGAAAGCGAGTCTACGCCAAGCGGTCGGTTTACTAATACTAATTTGACGAAGCAACAATCCTCATTAGGGCAAAGTATTGCACTGCATTGCCTGCAATTGCCCTACGAAAGGGAGTGACTAAATATCACGTGGTTCATACCATGTAAATGACACACTGTACCATGGAAGACAAAAAGTTGCTGGGACACAACAGTTTTGGAGCCTATACATAACCTTAATTGTTGTCTGACACGTTACAGCAGACGTCCGATACGAAAAGAAGAGCTACAGTTTGCTTAGGGACCTCTCGGATCACTTGGAGTGTCGCAATGTTGCTATTTTTACTGCAAGCTTAAAACTTTTCAAATTTGAGGCCATCTAGTTAAATGAGGCGTTGGTACTTTTTCGTAGCACAAAGCCTCGGCACTCGTTCTGTAGGGGAGAGTCTACGGAGCCCGCAAATCAGCGAATGGTTGGGACAAAGAGAGGCCGTATGATAGCAGACCTCTTGGATATTCACACCCTGTACAATAAATCAGGTACGACGTACCGTGGTGACGAGCTTACATGTCTGTGCACAAAACAGCAACAGGGCCGTCAATTTCAAGAGATCGACGCTGGCAATCTGAATGACATTATGCTGCAAATCAACATCAACTGACAGCTTGTCTAGTGACAACAAGAGCAGATCTACCGTACTTTCGATTGCCAAAGCACCAACTTCCAAGGATTCATATCACTCTATGGTTGTGAAATGGATGGAATATGATACGCGACGTCGTTCGATGGGACTTGTCAAGAATCGTGACTACATTTTCGTCGAAGTGACCGGCACATATATCGTTTCAAGCAATCTTCGCTAGGTTACCGTCTTGCATTCCGTCGATTTTCATCAACTCGGAAGGGCGTGTTCGCGCCAACTTGTTGGTATGCTGTTTCTTCTGTCAAGAGAATCAGTCGCCGGTCTAAGTCTACATATTAGGAATTATCATTTCCTTATGATTTTCGTCGATTGATTCTACCTCGTTTTTGTTATCAGCCTGAGCTGTAGGGCAACTGCACTCTTTTTCGGCGGAACCACCCAAACGACGAATCAGCTATAAAGATGCTACGAAATATCCATTTTGAGGTAGTTGTTTATCATAAGAATAAGGTTATCTTTATCTCAATGTTGTTGCCTGTTCCACAAGGCAACTTTAAAAATTTTACAGAGTGTACACGTTCGCCGGCTTCTTCAAAGTGATAACGAACTGATTTTTCTGCTGATGGTTGAATGAATATTCATTGGCTTTTATTACTTCAGGCATCTGCTTCACTCAACAAACAAAACGCTTCTTGGCTTGTTGTTGTCATCCTCTGAGTAATTTTTTCTCGGCATCCGAATCGTCGTCAGATCATTAATTGTCCTCCTCACTTCTCTCTCTTCCCATTCCTCACTGCTTCTCTGACTTTTACGAGGGTGACGAAGACTTGAGCGGAATTCGTTCCACTCTTTTGCAGAAACGGTTTGAAATTGATGCAGCTTTGTGTGGACTGCTTTCATTTTTACGGTACATTGTGCCTGATTTATTGTACAGGGTGTGCGATTTCCAAACGGCCGCCTTTCTTTGTCCCAACCATGTGCTGATTTGCGAGGGAACCATGACGTGAAAAACACACAGCCGTGTGAAAACATAAATGGCTACAGTAGCCTAGCACAAAACCAAACGCTCAACACCCAATAGGGTTATAGTGATTGTAAATTGCTAATAAGTTGCATGTAAAATGTCTTTTAGAGTTTTGCCTACGGAGCGTGCAAAAGACCACGCGCAAATGCACAGAGCACACATGAGGGGAATGACTACGGAGCATTCGCACTCTCCGTCTATGTATGCCTGCTCCGGTTTTCTCCACCGAAAAAGTGGCTCATGTGGTCGACAACAATCCACGATCTCGTACTTGCCGTCGGTGCGGTCAGTGCCCGTGAAGCCGCGTTTGATCTGAGACAAATGGAACCGGACAAACATGAGGAGATCTAGACGGCCATTTTCCACAGCCTGATTAAAAATTCCTCGAGTGAAAATCTCTCGCGAATGGTGGCCATGGAGAACGCGACGACGAATGCCGAGAATCTCATTGAATCCTGTACAATAAGCGTGGAAATAATTGAAATTATTTTCGGCGTCGCATTCTTGGATGAATAATTCTGTAGTCCTTGTTGCTAGACGGAGGCAGTTTTAGTCGGACAGGAGGTAGGAAAGATAATAGTGTGCGTTGGAATCGTGAAGAAGCATTGTATCGCCTCTACAATTTCATGTACTGAAATGAGTTAGCTCTTCTTTCTGGCTCCGGTACAAAACGTCGTCGACAGTATAAGTCCGGGTCGAGTTTCTGTCACTTCCTGTACTCTAATTTCACAAAATGCGTATTGTTGCACCACGTTACAACAGTCAAACCTCCTAATAATAACTCCCTAACTGGCACAATTCCTGTATCTGAACCCACAAGTGTCTGCACCAATTATCACACTGTATTTTTGTATTGAGCAGATAATTCCCTCTTTTCCTGGGTCATTTTATAAGTGGTCACCATTTAAGTATTTCGACTTTATTTATAGGTACTTATTTAGTGAATTCTTACCTATCCAATACCTTGTGCCTGAAAGTGATGAAGCAGTTGCTCTTTAGCAGAGAAGTTCAAGGTCCCATCACTGTCAGTAGATAGTTTCACCCCAAAACAATGCCAATTGCGGACGTATGCACATGTGCCTGTTGATTTATCCTGAAATCGCTTCACCACAGCCGCCCCTGAGTTTGGTCGCAGCCGCACAACGACTGAGGCACGATATCACTAATGTTCTTTCCGACACACCCTTTTACACGTATGCCACTATTCAGTGAGTTTTGTTTCCAGTCCTTTTGCTGACTTGGTCGGGCTGACCCAGGGTTTGCGTCAAAGTTCAAAGTGTCACTTGGTTAACTATCTTGATGCAATTCCAGCCGTGCTTATCCGTCCTGACTTTTCTTGTCGGGTCGTGCAAGTTGATGACGACCCATCTTCGTCCGACGGGCAGCAACATATGATTTCTCCGTATTCCCCACTCGAGACAAGCATGTCGTATAGTTTCTGAGCTTTGTATTCGGAGTGGCGCAAGTCTAGATGTATATAGACAAGGTATGAATGAATAACTCACACTGTCTGGAAATTGGTCGCCTCTTCTGCTTCTTGTTTCTACTTGTTAAGAGTTTTTTGAAGTAAATCCAAACGTATAAGATTAGCTGAGATCAATATCCCTCCGGCTTCTTTAAGACTTGAACTCGGTCGTCACTGGTGACGCATCGGTCGAGTGTAAACGCTACATATCGCAGGATGTCTATACTCAACTTAATCATGGAGAGAATGAATCGAGCGTTAGCTAAAATAAACCGAAGCCTTGCTAAGCTCTTTTACAGCGTTCAACACCCTTAATCTTTTCACCTTGGCGAGAAGAACATTTAAACTTGTCGCATTCGGACCCTCATCAAAGTAGACTTGTCTCCCCAGAATATGGTCACCTCTACATCCGCAATTACTTGGTCGCTTCAGCGAAAATGAACTACATCCCACTTAAGGATTGCGTGGAGAATTCAATTTAATCTACTCACACTATAAAGATAGCTCCCACATCTGCCAGTGCTGGTGATCAATACGACGTCCCGCAAGTTCGACTTCTTTTGTTTCCATTTTAGCTAGAAATTTCACCACCAAAACTGGTAGCGGTACCGCTTTATAAGCTAAAGAGAGAACAACAGCGTCTTCGTGTACTTTTGCAAGCAGAACCTTTGGCATATACTCACTCATTGTATAGGACGGACTACAGTAGTACTGTAGCAACTAGTACCGTATCTAATCCTCCCATAGATGGCGTTTCTATACCTGGACCACTCGAATTTTCTTGGGTCATGAGTGCGCTACATAAGGAGGTGTGACTGGACATGTGATCGTGTACATAGAACGAGCACAACAAGTGAGTTAAAGAAAGCGTCGTCAAAGTTTCTAGAAAAGTCTGAACATGCAAAGTTAGTGGAAGGATAGCTTCTAACTAATTCCAATTCACTTTCCG
>MIQA02003110.1:0-15301 GCA_001887855.2 Sclerospora graminicola | reverse complement strand
CAAACGTTATCTCCACAAAACCTTTTCCAATATTATTGACGTGTTCCAAACACGTGTGCGTTGAGGGTGAGGTTTGATCACCTAAACAAACCCGTCGGGGGTCTTCCGGTAAGCCGAAATGCGTCTAAGCGCGTCTTAACCGGGAATTAGTTGAGCAAGAGGGGGTTAGTTAACCCTGTGCTTCCAATGACCGCAACACGTGGCGGAGCGACTCTTTGCTTAGGGGGAAAATCAAAACCTGTTATTATATATGCAATGTCCTATACCTGTGTACCATACACCAACTCATGTGCCTGATTTATACTTCGACCCTTTTCACTTCGTCACACGGTTGCATAGTACCACCTTACCCATCTTGGTTGCACCTTCAAACTGATCTGTACCACTTCTGCCCTGATCACGGTCGGACTTCTATAACGATCTTCAACCATCCCGATCTTCGATAAACAACTTGGTAAACGCTTGAGATCTGCCCTTCGGACACTTGTTCACTTCATATCCAGCCCGACTTAACTGAGAACTTCACCTGCCTTTGCGTCTGGACGCCGGTTTGAGGCTGATCAGCCCCGATCATGATCGGCATAGCGATCAGCCGAGTGATCGGGTAGTGATCAGGGCGATCAGCCCTAGATCACTTCGGAAACTCTCTGGGTCACCATCACAACGACTTTGTTCGCCCGCTCAGCCATACTCCTGACCTTCATCTCCTGTCGGGGTAACCATATCACACCGATTTCAGCCGATCGGGCCTGATCGGGCCTTCTCACGTCATCCCTGGACAAATCCATCGGTCATCATCACTTGCCTTGACTTGACATTACTCGCACGACTCGCCATTCCACATGCCCCATTCCATTCCACATCTGATCTTCGTATTTTGGGACATAATCAGTTGGCTTGGCCGATCGGGCCGGAACTTCGTATCAAATTCACCTTCAACATCTGCACTGTTCATAGTTCGGCCCGATAACTGTCTCTGATGTGCCACGTCACCATTGCTGCGGTATCTTAACTTGTCTCTGCCGATCTTGTCGTACATCCACGTGAACCCACTTAATAGACGTTATCCCGATCGCGATCGTGATCGTCGCCGTTCCGTTAGTGTCTGGGACCGGGCGTAGTAACTGTGCTTGGCTTCTGATCGTGGCCGCGGTCGTGATCGGGGTGGTCGCTGAATCAGCCGAACTTGAACTGGGAGGTGAGTCAGTGATCAAAAGGGCAGCCGAAGATGCCGGAGATAGAAGGGAAGATCGTCTCGAGTCAGCCATGGTAGTCGCCAAAGAGGAAATTTGGAAATGAATGAGTCGAACTGCAGTCGTTGCGTGGCTGCAGTTGGGCTCAGGGGCATTTGTGGCAAAGCGATCTGGAAAAATGTTGAGATTGAGGTGGACCACACATGGCCGTTGATTGGTGACGATGGAATACCCATCAGGATGAGACAGTTGATGGGTGGGACAGGCTGATCGAGCATACGACGAAAAGGTAGTGGACAACGGGCGCTCATGATATGAAGGAATACAGCCCGCTTCCTCTCTCCCGCGACGGCCCTGACTTCCTATCCTCCGCCTTGGTGTTTTCCCACTCGGCCTTCTTCGGATCACCCTGTCAGTTACTTGGAGCAGCTAGATCGTCTAGTGGAGGGATCTGGTCCACTCAAGTTGGGGTCCATGGAAGCTAGCCGATTATGGTTGGAACTCCGAAGCGCAATTCCCGAGTTGGTTTCCCTATATGATACCAATCGGGCGCTTAATGCCGAGTTACTCGACCGCCGGGTCGTTATCGATACCCTGGAACGCGATTATGCCGATCTGGCTAGTCAGCTGTCGGCTCCACGATTAGATCGCGACAGACTTGACCGAGATTTGCAAGACAAGACAAGCCGCGTCCAGAGTCTGACAATGGAGCGTGATCAGCTGTCTGCTGCCCTCGCTGCTCTGCGCATCTCCAAGCCTTCGGATACCGTCGCCTCTCTACAGTCGCTGATCTGTTCGCTGTCTGGAACTATTCGCAATCAAGGTATGTTCGTCCCATATTTTCGTCTGCGATCTGTATATGACTTTCCATGTTTGCTTCCAGACGAACGCATCGAGGCGATGAAGAGTTCAATGGTCGAGATGGTCGGTCATTTGCAACATCTCGATGACCACCGTCTCGACCATGATCAGCTGCTTCATGACAAGATTCGTACTGCTGAGGACGTAGAGCGTCTGGAAGTCGAGATGCGCTACTCAGATGAGCAGGTCCAGCTCCTGGTGAAGCAGCTTTCCGATATACGCCTCGGCCGCGCCAACATACAGAAAAGGCTGTGTGACAGTCGGAAAGAAGCTGAAGATTGTCGGCGCGAGCTTAATCTTGCTCGGGTTAAACTTGAAACCCTAGAGCTCGATGATCGCGCCTGGATCCAACGTAACGTCGAGTTGAGGAAGATTGCGGTCCAGACCATGGATAGTTGGACCGACCCGAACACCATATTGGAGTCGCTTCGGACGGCTTTGCAACGATTCCTGAGCTGATCAGCTCTCTTGCCCCGTCTGCGACATCGTCGCAACCTCCCGAGTCTGCCCCGCCATCGCCCACGTTCTCCGTCGCTTCCCCGCCGACCCATGGTGATGATCAGCCCGTGATCAGCACTACAGCGGCATCTGCGTCTACTCCACCCAGTTTACCGCTAGCCTCGAGATCAGTCTCCTCGATCTTGAGTTCTGCGAAGCGTAAACGGGCCAGCTCATCGAAGAAGAAGGTAGCTCCCGCCAAGCGCTCTCGTCTTATTGTTGACTCGGACGACGAGTCGACCGATCTGGACGATAGGGCGCTATCTGCTCTGGCCCGATCACGCAGTGCTGATCGTCGAGTTCCAGTGGTGACCCTCTCGGGTGTAACTTCGCTGACCCGGGCCGTCGCTTTACTTGACTCCGATGGTGAGGACGAAGATGATCTGGAGGAGAGGCAACCGGCTTCGGCTGTTCCCAGCGTTCCCCCACCCGCCAATACAACACTGAGCACCCGACCGCCCAACTTCACTGGCGTCTTCATTCCAGCAAGCAAGTCGTCGATTGGGCAGGACGACTATAGCTATGATCCGATTCAACGGTTCATGGATCTATACGTCGTTATACAGGGCAAACGACGCCTGCTCACATGAGGACTCGACGACCCTGGAGTGCCGATCAAGTATGGGATCTGACGCCTCTGGTTCTTTCGGTGAGGCGCAAATTCGTCCCTCGCTTATGGTCCCGTCCGCCAGGATGGATGTTTCCGATTAGGTCGTCGGCGCCCAAGGACACACAATGGCAACCGGGTTTACTGACCAGGGGGGCCATCGAGCTTCTGATCGCTTCAGAACCTTGGGATGTCCTCATGACACCTATGCCCGGGTTGGAATTTCCCAATCGCCCCTGGTTTGTCGATCTACAAGGACGTCTGGCCCTGTATTATCAAGAGCATGTCCAAGCAATATGGGAAGCGACCCACCATTTCCCGATCACGGTGGTGGTGCGTAAGGACGCGTGGTTGGAACATTATCATCACGCTCGCAAGCGCCGACGCACCAAAGCCGGTGCTGCCTGGGCCGCGATCTGCGACCATGTGGTCAATGGGATTCAGCGCGGCGAGTGCGATCTGGACGTTTTCTTGTTTCCTGCCGTGCTGCACCTGCCTGTTCGCCGGGCGGAACCGCGAGGCCTCAAGGCCGACGGCGGGGAGTGGTATCCTGGCTATGGACACCCGGCACTGATCACGTTGCGTGATGCCTTGAGCTTGGCCGATCGCCAAGAGCCCTGGTGGAACCAGTACCAATCAAGCCCCATGGAACATCCGGCGTTTACGGTTTCTCGTCTGCGCACGAAGTATGGCCCGTGATTGTCGTGATAACCATCTTCCGTTTCGTTCCTTTCGTAATCATTAATATATCACAACAGCTTCTTGATAACTTTCACGTTCCATATCCACACTTCATATCCAGGTCCCAATATTGTCTCCATCTTGTATATCGATCGTTCACATGTATGCAAATGTAGTTCTCGTGCATTATACGTATATATATATCCATTGACTCTGAACCAGCTCAACCACCTTGATCTCCACCTGTTCGACCATTACCTTTGGCTGATCTGTCACAATGTGTAACCCAGACTATTGAGACTCCTGGTTGCCCTCTTCGTGGGTTTGCATTACTCCAAATCGATTTCGTCTCACCCGATCACGTTCAAACTCTCTTAGTAGAGCTCCACAGTTCAGATCCCGTTCATCTACCCACTCGGGATCGTCATAACCTTTCCACTGAACCAAGTAATCACGATGGGTTCGACCAAATCGGGTCCTCTTGCCTGATCGGGTATCCAAAATCTTTTCCACTTCAAATTTGTTCTGGTCCAACGTTCTTTCCCAACTGTCCTCGGACAAGAGAGCTTCGTCGAAGTCAAACCTTGGTTGATCATCGGATGACAATCTGGTTTTTGGTCGATCGGGGTATTCCCGGACCAGCTTCAGCTTTCGACAAGTGGACGATCGGGAAAATTCCGTAATCGGTACCAGCAGTGATCAACCGGGCGGCATGATCGCCGATCAATTCGGATATACGGAATGGTCCATGCCACAAATGCGCTAACTTCCTGGCATATCCTTCTTTCACGCGATCCAAGTAAAGCCAGACCCTTGATCCCGGTTCGATATTATGTGAATCGGCTTGATCATTATTCCGATCAGCTCTTTCTTGGATCGCCCTCCGCAGTCGTTCGTTCACTTGTTCCCGCGCATGTTGGTAATGGCGCTGGAGTCCCATACGCCATCGACGAGCTTCGCGATCTCGACCTCGGGTACATCCAACAGGAATCACCGACTCGATGGTAGATCGGGGGTCCCAACCATACGCCAAGTAGAACGGAGTATCTCCCCTGATCCGATCGAAAGAGGAGTTCAACGCAAACACCAGCCTCTCTGCATACTCATCCCAGTCTTGTTGAGCGGAATCCGCGACATACATCTTGATAGCTCTGGTTAGCATCTGTACCATGCGTTCGGCTTTACCTTTTGCTTGCGGACGGTAGGCCATGGTCGCGCTCTGTTTCTGACCAAGCATCTGATTGAATGATCGGAAAACTTCGGCCATGAAACCTGGTTCCCGATCATGCCTGATCACCTCACTAGCTCCAAAACGCCTAAAGACACATTCTTCATAACTGCAAGCGACTTGTTGGGCTGTTCGGGTAGATCCCGCTTTCGCGATCACCAATCCCGTGAACAGATCAGTCCAGATCAGCAACTCTGTGTTGCCCTTGAACGATTTTGGCAGGGACGGTATGTGATCCATCGCTATCACTTGGAAAGGGTAGGTCGCCTGGATATTTCCAGGTGATCTACCCCGGATGTTCGGCATACCTTTCCCGGTTTCGCAATCCGTACATGTTCCGACAAACTTTTGGACACTTCGATATAAGCCTCTCCAGTGAAAATGTTTGCGAACCCTGTGGTACGTCCGACCTACGCCCTGGTGACCACCCTCTAAACTGACGTGATAATGATGTAAGATATCAGCTTGTAAAGTCTCCGGGATCACGAGCCTTGCTGATCGGTCCAGATCTGCATCGGCCTGATCAGCTTGAACATAGTAAAACAACAAATCGTTTTCGTCGATCTCATAGTTGGACGCGATCTTAGCACAATCTTTTGCTTCACTCTGGCTCAACTTCTCCAGATCTCCATTCAGAAACGCCTTCAAATCAACGATCCATTTTTCTTCGTCTTGTGCCTTGAGAATTCTTTCGATCCGCATCTCCTGTACTATTTCTTCTGTTAGGCTTTCTCGAGAGAGTGGCCTGTTAGGTGTTGATCTGGCTCGTGATCTCGTCATGATCGAGACCTGGGCTGCTTCCCTTTTATCTTCCGCATGAATCAGCTCGGGCAGCCTATTGATCTCCACCAATTCCTTCAGCAATGCTTTATCAGTAACTATTGATCCGGTCTGATCACGCATGGGCATAGTGGCCAGATGATCTGCACTCCGATTCCAATCACGTTTCACATGTAAAAGATCATGACTTGGCCATCCACGTAGAGCTTTCATAACACGATCATTCAGCAGCTTCAAACGCGGTGCTTTGCAATCGATTTCTCCAGTGATCTGCCGAATTACCAGATTTGAGTCTCCGCATATGATTACTCTTCCGATCTTCTGCTCTCGCAAGAGATCCAAACCTAGCAGCAGACCACGATATTCGACTTCATTTACCGTGATTCCCGGGGTATAGTCTGAACCAGCAGATATAACAGTCCATTCTGGCAATTTCCACAACAACGCGCTATACGCCCCCACGCCTTTCTTCACACTCGCTGATCCGTCGAAACTTACAACGATCAGATTTTCCTCCGAGCCGACGATCGGTGGGGGTATAGTGATTGATTCTCGTGGTTGCTTCCGAGGAGCGACCTCGATCAGAGCTTCATCGACTTCTGATCGGGGTGTGATGCTGGCTGCTAGTGTTCCAAGAATTTCTTCTTCGCCCTTGGTGCATTTGATGATCTCCAAGGTCCACTGAGATAACAGCGCTGCCCATCGCCCCAGTCTCCCGTCTAACCCATTCGCTGACAGTAACCAAGCCAAACTAGATCGCCTGGATAATACCTTAATCGATCTAGTTACCAGCATAGAGTAACAAACATCCAATACACGTAATAATGCTAGCACTTCTTTATCCACAATACCATAGTTAACTTCGTTCGGTTTTAATGTTCGGCTTGTGAACGTCACCGGGCAATAAATTCCGTCGTGATCTTGGACCAGTGCGGCCGATATTGCCCATTTACTGGCGTATAGAATCACCACGGGAATCTTCTCCGGATCGAAATATTTCAGTATCGGCGTCGAGATCATCTTCGCCTTCAACATACTGAAAGCTACCATAGCTCGCTTCATATGGTCCTCTGACCCTGGCACAGTTCGATCGATCAGTGATCCTGTCTTGAGATTCGATTCGGTAACTTCGGTTTCGCGATCAGTCTCACTTAGTGATCTTCCCACTCGATCACGCTCTCGTAGCCCATGATAATCCACTTCCTTCAGTTCATATAGTATAGCGGCGTAAATTGAGAAGTCTTCGATAAACCGGCTATAATAATTCAGAGATCCGAGAAAGGACTGCATAGCCTTCAGTGATCGGGGAAAAGGTAGGTTGCTGAGAGCAGCCAGATCTTTCGGGTTTGCTTCCAAACCTTGGATCGACACGTTATGGCCGAGGTAGGCGACCTTGGGTTGACCCCAGAAACTTTTGACCACACTGATCGATAAATTCCAGCGCTCGCAGGTGTTCAGGAGCCGTTCGACCTTATCGCATAGCATATCCCATGATGTTGCTGTGACCAAGATGTCATCTATATATGATCGCCTTCCCAAAACTGATCGGCCCTGATCTTGGTCCGGTTCGCCCTCCGTAAACACATCATGTAGATCGGTGGCTTCTCGATCAGCACTGATCTGGAAATATCCATAGAGAGCATTGTCAATCAATCTCTGATAGATCTGTGGGGCATTCTTTAATCCAAACGGCATCCGATTCCATTCGAAAAGTCCGAAAGGTGTAACGAAAGCCGAGATCTCTCGAGCACGATCAGTCATCGAAACCACCCAGAAACCACTAGCCATATCCAGCGAACAAAACCATAAAACTTTATCCAGATCTTCTAATAAATTATTGATCAGGGGCATCGGATAGACCATCAACTTCGTGAGGCGATTCATCATTCTATAGTCGATACACAATCGAATATCGACCCCGTTCTTTTTTATCACAATCACGATCGGTGATGCCCACTGCGATGCTTACAGTCGGATGATTTTCGTACTCAACAGGCCCTTGATCAAATCGGATAATTTTTTCCGGTATTGAGGTGCAACTTTGCGACAACGTTGAGCGATCGGTCTAGCATTTCCCACGTCTATATCACAAACAGCTCCGTATGCGGCTGGGGGTAGGGCGTTACCTTTCGCCATCAGTAAATGGCGCCTTTCCAGATGATCTTCTTTGGGTGATCGATCTGCTCGGGAGTGTTCACTTCGGGATCACCGACTTGTAGATCTTCCATGGTGACTTCTGGCATATTGGGCGATACTTCCGGCAAAGCGGCCATCTGCTTCTCGATACCTTCAATGTACTGATCACCACCTTCATGTATACACACTTGTTCATCTACCTGATCTACCTTTTCCGGATCAGCATCATCTTGAGTCGCCCCTTGTAAGTCATCCAACTGGTGATCTACTTCGTGTTCACCTTCCTCCGTAACGACATCGGCCAATTCATCCTCCTTTTTCTTCTCAAGATTGTCCCTGAACTCCTTACCATCATTTTCGCTCTCTGGACTCGCTGTCTTCGGTGAGCCGGGTCTAATAATATTCAATATTTGTGGACCCTTCTTGACCCGGTTTTTCCCTATCGCTTCGATCGGCGGTCTCCTGAGCAGCAGATTGGTCGGCGTAGCATATTCCGGCTTCTCGACCATAGGTGAGTTATCTTCATCCGCTAAGTCTTCGTCACTAATCAGGTCTGTGGTGGCTTGATAAGCCAGATTCTGCCATTCAATATATCTTCGTGATCTCACTGAGACATACCCGATCTGTCGAGGTACTTTCCCTTCGGGTAGCCACATCCCTAAGATCATGTCTTCGTGAACGATCAGCGGCTGATCGGATATATTTGTAACCCTGATGTAACTTGATCTGCCGATACCCTTAACGAACGTTGGTACCCATCGTTCACCACGGGTTAGCCACAATTTCTGTTGCCGATCGCTCGGCCGAATCATCACATCGACTGATCGGGCCACCCCGATGTTTTCGTACTGACCCATTTTAAGCATCCGCACATGAGTACCATATAAAGGTCGTCGGCCGGATAACTGAATCTGCACCTCATCCGGCAGAGTCAGGGTTCCATGAGACAGGTCAAGTCGTATACCGGCTGGTACCATGAAATCCATTCCCAGTATCGCGTCTTGACCGGCTAACCGGCCAACCCAAGCGTTGAAATAGTAGACCAGGGAGCCTGCCAAGGTGATTTTAACACGTGATCGTCCTTCCGTCATGTATGAACTTTCGCCGATCCCAACACATTCTTGCCTCTGGGTACTGTCTATACGACATCCCACCTTACGAGCAAAGGCGGAGTCGATGATCGAGACTTCTGCCCCAGAGTCAAATAGAATAGTGGCTTTTTCGTTGTTGATCTTTCCATTAGCTTTTGCCTGTTTAAACCACTTGTCGGGAGAGTGATACTTCCAGTATCCTCGGGATTCGCCGGGCAGTAGATCCAACTCCATGATCACGTCCGATCGGGAATATTCATCCACTCTGAGACTGTGAATCGGACATCGATCGATGCAATTTGAATTAGAACATGTATTGTCGGTTATCTCCTTTTCCTCAAACTTATCTCCGCTACCGACATATGCATAGGTGCAGAACGTAGATCGCTCGGCTCGAACCAGATTCCAACCTGGCGAGCGATCTAGTTTAACATCTTCTCGACATCTGGTGGAAGCATGCCAGCATGTTTAGTCGGCACATACCACTTGCGCATCAGATTGAAAAATTCTTCAATAGGGCAGGCACCGGCGTCGTGAATCTTCCCACAAGTTTTGCATACGAAAAAACAATGATCAGAAGGGTGACCTTTACGATCACATTTTCCACACGTAATTCTTTTCCAACAATCACGATCTCCATGTCTGGTCGACCCACAATGCACACATTTCTTACGAGATCGGTCCTGATCAGGTTGAACCCCACCAGGTTTCCGTCCATCCATGCCGTTAGTCGATGATCTCGGGCGATATACTGGCTCCGTCGTAAAGATATGACGATACTGTTCCTCGTCCGAGCTCAAACTTGATTGACCACTTTCCTCTTCCGAACCGGAACTGTCCGATTCTTTCGTGATCATCCGAATTGCTCTGGCTGGTCGTGCCGCTGGTATCTTGCCCTGGTCCGGATGTGGTTTCGACCGGTACCGGTTCGATCCTACCTCGACCTTGGGCTGTCGACTTTTGGCTCGCTGCAACGTCCTCAGAGTTAGTTCCAATTGCTCCGAATCCATTATACGGAGCAGGGTTAGCTGATCAGCCAAATCACGATTATCCAGAGTGCCAATAAAGTGTTCGACATGCTCGCGAGCTATATCCGGGTGTCGTGGGTCCTTGATCGGCATTTTTGCGCGTAGACCAGCAACATTCAGCCGATGTAAGTATTCGATCGGTGTTTCGTCGGATCTTTTCTTCATGTGGTAATACTGTCTCGCGACAGACACCCCCGAGTTGCAATACTGCTCTTCAAATTCTTCACACAATCGAGGCCACTTTAAACGCACTTCTCGGCTCAGCTGCTTAAGCCAGTTCTTGGCCGGACCTTTCATTAGATCAGCGAAAATCAGACATCTTTCACCTTCCGGTGTCTTGTCTCTCAAAAAGGCTGATTTAGTCCGACTCAACCAAGCTCTAGCCTGATCATCATCCATATCCTTGCCAGTGAAATCTTTTAATTCCGAGATCACCGACACATGCACTCGAGTGATCGTTCCGGAATCACTGTCAAATGCCTGCGCGGAAGCCATATTCGCCCTACGAGGCATCTCAATGTCCAAATCATCTGGATCAAAATGCTGACTGATCTCTCCTTCTGATTCCATGTCCACATCACTACGTGGGGGCGATCTATGAAATCGATCTTGGAGACCGACCTGGCATATCGATCGGGCAATAACGGCCGATCGAACAGATTCTATATCTACGTCCACGGGTTTCTTTCCGATTTCTCAGCGGATTGATTCATGTTTGGTGCCGATCGCCATGGTTGTTTTTGCCCAGGTGTGTACTGAGGTAATCCGTATTGTTCACTCGCAAATCGGTTCATCATAGTCGCGAACATGGTTCTCATTTGCTCTGGGACCTCCGGTATGTTGGTAGGGTTACTGCTGGGAGTCAGATTTTTTGTGCGACTTCTTGAGCATCTTTAAAACTATCATCTGATCCGACACGACCAGGTTCAGGCTTCCTTTTCCTGTTATGCGACTCGATCTTGGGTCGATCTGCTTGATCCTTTTCGGGACCAACGTCATACGTGTTATTCCAACCGAGGAGTCGGTGGAGTCCGCTCCAGATTGTGATGACGATTGATATATTGACTCAATATCCATAGGATATTCAACCAACTGCGATCGGTGTGAAGGATCCGCGATCGGCGCCTGGACCACGGGGTTCGCCCCGAGTAACGAGGCAAAGTGATCATACAGAGTTGCCATAGCTTCTCTGATCGTCCCTTGGTCTAGATCGAACAGCATATTCGCGTCGAACGCACCAGTAGTGAAACCAACTTCGTCGATCTGCGCCAAGAGGTTCCTGATCAGGTCAAGTTGACTGCCTGTGATAACCGGCCTGGTCGCCCGACCTTCAAGCTTCCCGATGATCTTGGGTTTTATGATCTTCATCACTCGGTTGGTAGCTAGGAACTTGTGAAACTCTCGAAGATAGAACAGTCGTTCCACATCTTGAACAGTGGTCTTCTCGGCTGGTTCGGTCTTCTCTTCGTCTTCCTCGAAGATCTTCGGTTTAGGTTTCACATATTTTTTAGGTGGATCACAATGATCCGCCCCCATGTTTTTCTGTCTTTTTCCATTTTCTTCTTATGCATAGGATCAAGGTTAGCACCTCGATCCTTTCCCGGGTTATAGTCAACTTTACTATAACCCAGATCGGCCCCGATCGGGGCCATGTGGGGAGTTGTTTCATCTTTAATTTCGACCTGGCACTCCACCAGACCAGGTCGACCATCGCTTCCTTTAGATATGGACAGCATCGGAGGCGATACGCCTTTCTCCAATACACCCGAAAAAGTTTCCTCCACTTTGATTTTCACATCTTTTTCATCATCAAAGGAATCACGGTGATATCCTGAGTCACCAAGCGATCCGGGCACGCGCACCATTGTGGTGGAGCCGATTTCCAAATCCATGACCGAAGTCTTGGGCGGAATCCGGATACCCACTGGCCCGGACGACCAACTATCGGAGGGGGTACTCCGTTGATCTTGATCAGCATCGGAATCAGATGAATCACCACTATGGTGACTGATCTGATCCTCCCGGTCATCTGGCCGGTCTTCATGCTCGTCAGGATCTATGTTCAACTTCATCTCACCTTGTGTACCCATTGATCGGGGGTGGTTACACTCACTCAGGTGGACTCGGTGACGAAAACGATGATCTTGTTCAGGTCGGAGGGGATGACCTTCTCGAGACAGGGGGTGTCCTCGGGTGGAATCTTCACCGGAGAACGGGTTGGGGTCGATACTTAATCAGTAACTAGGCACTGATCGGGAAAGTTCGTCCGATCAGGCCAGCTAATGAGAGAGAGAGATAACAAGGAACCAAGAAAACGCGATCAAACCACGATCTTCCACAGTAATCCACAGACGTTATCTCCACAAAACCTTTTTCCAATGTTAATGACGTGTTCCAAACACGTGTGCATTGAGGGTGAGGTTCGATCACCTAAACAAACCCGTCGGGGGTCTTCCGGTAAGCCAAAATGCGTCTAAGCGCGTCTTAACCGGGAAATAGTTGAGCAAGAGGGGACTAGTTAACCCTGTGCTCCCAATGACCGCAACACGTGGCGGAGCGACTCTTTGCTTAGGGGGAAAATCAAAACCTGTTATTATATATGCAATGTCCTATACCTGTGTACCATACACCAACTCATGTACCTGATTTATACTTCGACCCTTTTCACTTCGTCGCACGGTTGCATAGCACCACCTTACCCATCCTTGCGCACCTTCAAGCTGATCTGTACCACTTCTGCCCTGATCACGGCCGGACTTCTATAACGATCTTCAACCATCCCGATCTTCGATGAACAACTTGGTAAACGCTTGAGATCTGCCCTTCGGACACTTGTTCACTTCATATCCAGCCCGACTTAACTGAGAACTTCACCTGCCTTTGCGTCTGGACGCTGGTTTGAGGCTGATCAGCCCCGATCATGATCGGCATAGCGATCAGCCGAGTGATCGGGTAGTGATCAGGGCGATCAGCCCTAGATCACTTCGGAAACTCTCTGGGTCACCATCACAACGACTTTGTTCGCCCGCTCAGCCATATTCCTGACCTTCATCCCCTGTCGGGGTAACCATATCGCACCGATTTCAGCCGATCGGTCCTGATCGGGCCTTCTCACATCATCCCTGGACAGATCCATCGGCCATCATCACTTGCCTTGACTTGACATTACTCGCACGACTCGCCATTCCACATGCCCCATTCCATTCCACATCTGATCTTCGTATTTTGGGGCATAATCAGTTGGCTTGGCCGATCGGGCCGGAACTTCGTATCAAATTCTCCTTCAACATCTGCACTGTTCATAGTTCGGCCCGATAACTGTCTCTGATGTGCCACGTCACCATTGCTGCGGTATCTTAACTTGTCTCTGCCGATCTTGTCGTACATCCACGTGAACCCACTTAATAGACGTTATCCCGATCGCGATCGTGATCGTCGCCGTTCCGTTAGTGTCTGGGACCGGGCGTAGTAACTGTGCTTGGCTTATTCCTTCATATCATGAGCACCCGTTGTCCACTAACTTTTCGTCGTATGCTCGATCAGCCTGTCCCACCCATCAACTGTCTCATCCTGATGGGTGTTCCATCGTCACAAATCAACGGCCATGTGTGGTCCACCTCAATATCAACATTTTCCAGATCGCTTTACCACAAGTGCTTGGTCGACTTTTCAGCGTTAGAAGCTTGGAAGTCGAACGCATTGTCTTGATTGTACTGGCTTGTCCGCGTGACAGTCTCCTTGTAGTTTCTCATGGCTTCGTCAAAGAGCTCACGACTTGAGCTGTCAGACGCAGTACGATATCGAGCTGCGGCTTGATCAAGCTGGATCCGAGCGTCTTCAATAGCTCTTGTGTCTTGCGCTCGAAGCTTCGTTTGTACGTCTTGTAGTTGCTTCTTGATGGTCGCCTTCCACTTCTCCCACACTTTTCCCGTGTTCAAAGAGGTGCGCAGCTCGTCACGGACAGTTTTGGCTTCCTTCTCGATCGCAGATACCACGGGACACTTGATACTCCGGCAGATACCTCGGGAACATCCAGTAGCCACAACCGTGCGTTGATTACCCGAACGGAAGCTCACGCTGTGAGCAAGATGGTCGCCAGCATGTTTTGGATGGAAGTACTTGGATTGGTAGTAGAAGAGATCGCAAAATGTCTCGGACAGCAAGATGTAGTCCAGCCTGTTCTTCCGGGGAAGAGGACCGGTGAACACGCGCTTGTTGTCGAAATGGATCCGCCATGCATCGGTGACGCCCAGCTTTGCTAGCCACTCCAGACAGCTAGATCTACCAGGGTCATAGAGCAGGTCGGGTGATGAAGAGTCGAGTCGTGGGTCCAAGGGGGTGTTCAGATCACCCAGCACAAAGTGCGTTGCGTGATCCTCGAACCCCTCCGTTTCCAAGCTCGAGAAGAATTGTTGTTTTTCTTGGCGGTCAGCAGGCACATACACGTTGTGAATGTATATGGGAGCACTCTCAACCATCACCTTTACTACAAGGTAGCGACCTGCGACTGACAGTGTGGGGATAACAACAGCGGAGTCGAAACCTGGGAAGTCAGAGCGGAGCACGGTGAGCACCCCATTGCTCCTTCCCCTCGTGGGTCGATGGAGCTGGGTATTAGGATCGTTAACGAAGACCTTATTCTTGAATCTTGAGTCCAGGTGGAACTTGAAGTTAGAAAGATGCGTGCTGTCTGCGAACTTGCTTTCTTGGACACACGACAACGAGTGCTTGGAGAGCACGCTCTCGATAAACAAGTGCCCGTTTTTCTTGATGCCATTAGTGTTCACGGTAACAACATTGATGTTGCTCCATGGTGTCGAGTTCGAGAAAACTTTAGCAGCGTTTGGCGAGGCAGCCAGCGACCGTCGTCACCGTGCCGTCTCCTGCAACGTGGAGTTTCAGCACTGAAGAGTCGTCCGGGTAGTAGCCATCCAGCTGTTGCAGCGACTCAAGGTCGTCAAGCAAGTGACCCTGCCACTGCACCTCTCTCCACTGCTGCATGCAGTGTGCACCTAGGTCTGAACGCAGAAGCCGTAGGAGCGTGTTCGGGTGCAGCAAACGCGTGTGATGCGCTGGAATCCACTCGACGGGCTGACCAGTGATTTACTGGATCCAGTGATCATTTTTAAACAGAGTTGGCGCGGTTGCCATCAGCGCAAGCTCAAACAAGCCCAGCGCCTTGGACGCGCGAGACAGCT
>MIQA02003109.1:0-15328 GCA_001887855.2 Sclerospora graminicola | reverse complement strand
TCTAGGCGATTTGAAACAACCACGCCAATCTCAATATCATCTTCGACACAGCAACATACTGTACGCACACAACGGGTCACAAATAAAGCAGTATCACAGAACCCTGCGCATATTAGCATTAGCACACTCACGTCCAATGTATCAATGGGTCTATAACATTCTACATGAATAAACTAGTGTCATCATCATAGCTCAATAAATCTAACCCTATGCATTTCACATTCTGCTTAGGCACGCAGATGGAAACGAAAACTCGTCGGTGAGTCGGTCAGAGTACAAAGCTAAACCTTAAGAAGTTTAACAGTGCATAATCTGTCTTGAAGTATTTTCTCCTTCGATCTGTCGTTCAACAAGGTCGCCGACATACTAAACATGCCGCAGATTCACGCTGCGGTGCGTCGAATAACGACCGCAAGAGCAAATAAGCAACAACTCCCGTGGGGCTCGAACCCACGACCACTGGCTTAAAAGGTTAGCGCTCTACCAACTGAGCTTGACGGGTGCGATTTTCGATCAATCACGTCAGGGCAATTCAAAACCTATCACGTCTAGGCGATTTGACACAACCACGCCAATCTCAACAAAATACTGTACGCATACAACGGGTCACAAATAAAGCAGTATCACAGAACCCTGCGCATATTAGCATTAGCACACTCACGTCCAGTGTATCAATAATGTATCAATGGGTCTATAACATTCTACATGAATAAACTAGTGTCATCATAATAGCTTAAAAAATATAACCCTATGCATTTCACATTCTGCTTAGGCACGCAGATGGAAACGAAAACTCGTCGGTGAGTCGGTCGGAGTACAAAGCTAAACCTTAAGAAAGTTAACAGTGCATAATCTGTCTTGAAGTATTTTTCTCGTTCGATCTGTCGTTCAACAATGTCGCCGACATACTAAACATGCCGCAGATTCACGCTGCGGTGCGTCGAATAACGACCGCAAGAGCAAACAAGCAACACCCCCCGTGGGGCTCGAATCCACGACCACAGGCTTAAAAGGCCAGCGCTCTACCAACTGAGCTAGACGGGTGCGATTTTCGACGAATCACGTCAGGCCAATTCAAAACCTATCACGTCTAGGCGATTTGAAACAACCACGCCAATCTCAATATCATCTTCGACTTCGACACAGCAAAATACTGTACGCACACAACGGGTCACAAATAAAGCAGTATCACAGAACCCTGCGCATATTAGCATTAGCACACTCACGTCCAATGTATCAACGGGTCTATAACATTCTACATGAATAAACTAGTGTCATCATCATAGCTCAAAAATCTAACCCTATGCATTTCACATTCTGCTTAGGCACGCAGATGGAAACGAAAACTCGTCGGTGAGTCGGTCAGAGTACAAAGCTAAACCTTAAGAAGTTCAACAGTGCATAATCTGTCTTGAAGTATTTTTCTCGTTCGATCTGTCGTTCAACAAGGTCGCCGACATACTAAACATGCCGCAGATTCACGCTGCGGTGCGTCGAATAACGACCGCAAGCAAACAAGCAACACCCCCGTGGGGCTCGAACCCACGACCACTGGCTTAAAAGGCCAGCGCTCTACCAACTGAGCTAGACGTGTGCGATTTTCGACCAATCACGTCAGGCCAATTGAAAACCTTTCACGTCTAGGCGATTTGAAACAACCACGCCAATCTCAATATCATCTTCGACACAGCAAAATACTGTACGCACACAACGGGTCACAAATAAAGCAGTATCACAGAACCCTGCGCATATTAGCATTAGCACACTCACGTCCAGTGTATCAATAATGAATCAATGGGTCTATAACATTCTACATGAATAAACTAGTGTCATCATCATAGCTCAAAAAATATAACCCTATGCATTTCACATTCTGCTTAGACACGCAGATGGAAACGAAAACTCGTCGATGAGTCGGTCGGAGTACAAAGCTAAACCTTAAGAAGTTTAACAGTGCATAATCTGTCTTGAAGTATTTTTCTCGTTCGATCTGTCGTTCAACAAGGTTGCCGACATACTAAACATGCCGCAGATTCACGCTGCGGTGCGTCGAATAACGACCGCAAGAGCAAACAAGCAACACCCCCCGTGGGGCTCGAATCCACGACCACAGGCTTAAAAGGCCAGCGCTCTACCAACTGAGCTAGACGGGTGCGATTTTCGACGAATCACGTCAGGCCAATTCAAAACCTATCACGTCTAGGCGATTTGAAACAACCACGCCAATCTCAATATCATCTTCGACACAGCAAAATACTGTACGCACACAACGGTCACAAATAAAGCAGTATCACAGAACCCGGCGCATATTAGCATTAGCACACTCACGTCCAATGTATCAACGGGTCTATATCATTCTACATGAATAAACTAGTGTCATCATCATAGCTCAAAAAATCTAACCCTATGCATTTCACATTCTGCTTAGGCACGCAGATGGAAACGAAAACTCCTCGATGAGTCGGTCGGAGTACAAAGCTAAACCTTAAGAAGTTTAACAGTGCATAATCTGTCTTGAAGTATTTTTCTGGTTCGATCTGTCGTTCAACAAGGTCGCCGACATACTAAACATGCCGCAGATTCACGCTGCGGTGCGTCGAATAACGACCGCAAGAGCAAACAAGCAACACCCCCCGTGGGGCTCGAGCCGACGACCACTGGCTTAAAAGGCCAGCGCTCTACCAACTGAGCTAGACGGGTGCGATTTTCGACCAATCACGTCAGGCCAATTCAAAACCTATCACGTCTAGGCGCGTCTAGGCGATGATTTGAAACAACCACGCCAATCTCAATATCATCTTCGACACAGCAAAATACTGTACGCACACAACGGGTCACAAATAAAACAGTATCACAGAACCCTGCGCATATTAGTATTAGCACACTCACGTCCAATGTATCAATGGGTCTATAACATTCTACATGAATAAACTAGTGTCATCATCATAGCTCAAAAATCTAACCCTATGCATTTCACATTCTGCTTAGGCACGCAGATGGAAACGAAAACTCGTCGGTGAGTCGGTCGGAGTACAAAGCTAAACCTTAAGAAAGTTAACAGTGCATAATCTTTCTTGAAGTATTTTTCTCGTTCGATCTGTCGTTCAACAATGTCGCCGAAACATACTAAACATGCCGCAGATTCACGCTGCGGTGCGTCGAATAACGACCGCAAGAGCAAACAAGCAACACCCCCCGTGGGGCTCGAACCCACGACCACTGGCTTAAAAGGCCAGCGCTCTACCAACTGAGCTAGACGGGTCACTTCTCAATTTGCCAGCTACTGCTCAAGTCGAATCCAGAGAATACCCCTCACCATCCTTTCTTGCGATCCCGCCTCTTCTTTAACCATGGAAAATCCAGCCTCCCCGACTCCCTCCGACCAGCTGCCACGTGTCGCAACCGGCTTGGAATCTGGGACCGCACCCAGTATCCAGCCAGTTTCCACCACCTGCCTTTCTCCTTCTGAAAATTTGGGGGGATCAGGCTCTTCTGTTGCTTCGGATCCTGATACACCGCCTGCTGTTTCTACAGCAACTACTGCGCCTTCGCCTCCCGCTTCGTCCGCTCTAGAGCCGGCTGAGATGGAAGTTGATGTGGGAGTGTCTACGACGACTGCGCCTGTTTCGTCTCCTGATGCTACCTCGCTCGATGAGTCGATGGAACCTGCGATTCCTTCCGCCACCACCGCGCCGCCTCCACCTCATTCCGTGGATCCACGTCCAACCATGGCCGAAGTGCTCTTGCAGCAAGAGACCCTTCGTCGCGACAATGCTGAAACTGACGAAGCGCGTCGTCGTGTAGAAACCCCCAAACCTCTCGCCTGTGATATCGAAGCAATTGAACGACAGTATGCCGCTGGTGGCGACTGGTCGTTTATTGCGTCTCGAATGGAGCAAGCGAGGCCGTATGCTCTCCCTCGAGCCAGGTTCGATATGGTGATCGACACTGGGCGCACTTTTGTTAAGACGCCGATGCACAAGATCATCGCATCACTGTCCGGCACGCACCACGGCAACGGCATACTTGAGAAACTATACGGCACGTTCGAGATCGGTCAAGTATCGAAGCTCCCTGGCGGAAACCTGCGCGTCAAGGTGAAGTCGAAGGAGGCTTGTATTGCACTCGAACGGACGAAGGTGAACATTCTTGGGGGTGTCTTCATGTTCAAGGAGTTCGACGTGCTTGGCAGCAAGTACTTCATCGATATCTCCAACGTTGATTCGGACACCAACACGGAAGTTATGTTGCACCGCTTGTTTCTTTTGGGTTGCAAACCAGTCTATGACACGTTCCGCGAAGTTAACCTCGCGACTGGAATCACGTCTGCTACCTGGCGCGTGTACTTCCTGAGCACGAATTGTCCAAGTCCCTTGATTGTGAACGGATCGGTTTGTGACCAGATCCTGTTCGACAACAAGCTGCACCCCGTACATGGCAAAAACGCGCCGTTCCGATCTGAGCGTTTGCCGTTTGGTTATCGCTCGCACCACGCGGTCGACCTCGCGACGGCCGACGGCGAGTTTCCTCGTCCAGAAGAGCCAAGTGATTCTGCTTCAAGTTCGCAACAGCAACCAGCACAAGCCGTGACCACCAGGCCAAAGAAAACCTCGCTCCAGAAGGCAGTTGAGGAGTCTAGAAAACGAGATGGTCAGCTCCAACGCGGAGCTCAGCATGGACAGCAATCTGCTGCCAACCAGCTTGTACAACATCCAAGTAACCGAGACGATGCGCTGTCGATATCGACATTCAATGATTCAAACAGCAAGATTTCGCCTCCAGGAAGTCCGAAGCCAAAGTCTTCGTCAATGCCTCTCTTAACAGACGGCTTCACCACCGTAGTGAACAACCGGAAGAAGCGCAGCCGCAGTGGTATTGACTTCTCTGCTCTTTTGGTGAAGCAGCAACCGATGCCACTGGACGGCATTGCCACCAAGAACTACTTCCAGGCGCTCCAGTCAATGGAGGTCACTTTTGAGACAAAACTCGCAACCGCCGACACAAAATACGGCGTGCGCCACCAAATTGTACCCGTGGATGTGAAACGTCCCGATCCAGCAAACGTAGTGACAGAGTCCGCGTTCTTCATTGAAAAACATCACACAAAGATCAAGAAGGCATCAAAGGCGTCGCCTCTTTCGGAGGTAACCGAATCGATGCTGAACGACGAGAACACGGCGCTGCTCGACACCCTCCCAGATCGTCTCGTGGAAGCGGACAAAAAGGTCGATGGTGTGTGCAAGCTGATCGAAAATGCAACAAACCCGGACCACATCACGAAGAAAGCGATTGAGTTTCCGCTCGCCTTTAACAGCGCAATATCGCTGAAGATGGCTGGCAGTGAAACATCAATCGCGGAGCTTGCACAACTGCACGTGATCAACCGAGTCCTTTGCGCGACAAACCCGGACGAAGACACGACATTCGCTAGCAAATGGAAGAAGTTGATGGGGACCGCTGTGCCGTCGAAGCGTCTTGACATTTTTAAAGCTTGCGCAAAGTGGTGGACCCACTCTGACTCAATCATGGAGCTGTCTCGAGCATCCAAGGCACTAGGCTTGTTTGAGATTGCGCTGATGGCAACTGCGCCAACTCTGTTTAAAAATGATCACTGGATCCAGTACATCACTGGTCAGCCCGTCGAGTGGATTCCAGCGCATCACACGCGTTTGCTGCACCCGAACACGCTCCTTCGGCTTCTGCGCTCGGACCTAGGTGCGCACTGCATGCAACAGTGGAGAGAGGTGCAGTGGCAGGGCCACTTGCTTGACGACCTTGAGTCGCTTCAACAGCTGGATGGCTTCTACCCGGACGACTCTTCAGTGCTGAAACTCCACGTTGCAGGAGACGGCACGGTGACGACAGTCGCGGGCTGCCTCGCCAAACGTTGCTAAAGTTTTCTCGAACTCGACAACATGGAGCAACATCAATGTTGTTACCGTGAACACTAATGGCATCAAGAAAAACGGACACTTGTTTATCGAGAGCGTGATCTCCAAGCACTCGTTGTCGTGTGTCCAAGAAACCAAGTTCGCAGACAGCACGCATCTTTCTAACTTCAAATTCCACCTGGACTCAAGTTTCAAGCATAAGGTCTTCGTTGACGATCCTAACACCCAGCTTCATCGACCCACGAGAGGAAGGAGCAATGGGGTGCTCACCGTTCTCCGCTCTGACTTCCCAGGTTTCGACTCCGCTGTTGTTATCCCCACTCTGTCAGTCGCAGGCCGCTACCTTGTAGTAAAGGTGATGGTTGAGGGTGCTCCCATCTACATTCACAACGTTTATGCACCTGTTGACCGCCAAGAAAAGCAACAATTCTTCTCGAGCTTGGAAACCGAGGGGTTCGAGGATCACGCAACGCACTTTGTGCTGGGTGATCTGAACACCCCCCTGGACCCACGACTCGACTCTTCATCACCCGACCTGCGCTATGACCCTGGCAGATCTAGCTGTCTCGAGTGGCTAGCAAAGCTGGGCGTCACCGATGCATGGAGGATCCATTTCGACAACAAGCGCGTGTTCACCGGTCCTCTTCCCCGGAAGAACAGGCTGGACTACATCTTGCTGTCTGAGACATTTTGCGACCTCTTCTACTACCAATCCAAGTACTTTCATCCAAAACATGCTGGTGACCATCTTGCTCACAGCGTGAGCTTCCGGTCGGGTAATCAACTGCACGGTCGTGGCTATTGGAAGTTCCCGAGGTATCTGCTGGAGTATCCAGTGGTGGTATCTGCGATCGAGAAGGAAGCCGAGACTGTCCGTGACGAGCTGCGCACCTCTTTGAACCCTGGAAAAGTGTGGGAGAAGTGGAAGGCGAGCATCAAGAAGCAACTACAAGACGTACAAAAGAAGCTTCGAGCGCAAGACACAAGAGCTATTGAAGACGCTCGGATCCAGCTCGATCAAGCCGCAGCTCGATATCGCACTGCGTCTGACAACTCAAGTCGTGAGCTCTTTGACGAAGCCATGAGAAACTACAAGGAGACAGTCACACGGACAAGCCAGTACAATCAAGATACTGCGTTCGACTTCCAAGCTTCTAACGCTGAAAAGTCGACCAAGTACTTCTTCCGTCCGCTAGATACAAGCCTGAGACGAGTCTCGATTGAGGAAGTCATGACACCAAGTGGAAGTGTCTCGGGGAATCCTTTCGAGATTTCGCTCCGTTTTCTAGAGCACTGGGGGTCTGAGATGGGGGATCCCACCAGTCCAACGGGACGATCTATTCCACCAAACGACGTACTGCAACGCAAGCTACTCCGATCGATCGTGCGCTTCGTCTCTGAGGTAGACCGCACGATTCTTGAAGCTGAAGTCACGGCTTCAGACCTTGCAAGCGCGATCCGTCACATGAAGGCGACCTCTGCACCGGGTATGGACGGCCTGACCGCAGGGTTCTACCAGGTAGCTCCTGATGTGTTCGGCGAATGCCTGAGCATTGTCTTCAAGGATCGCCTCTGCCGTGGTGTACTTCTTCCATCTCAGCGCAAGTCTGCTGTCGTTCTTTTGCACAAGAAGGGATCGCGTGCCGAACCGGGCAACTACCGACCCATCGCACTCGTACAAGTCGATGTGAAGGTATTGTCAAAAGCGTTGACGCATCGGTTGCAAAGCGTCATCCCTGACTTAATCCATCCCGACCAAAAGGGCTTCGTCAAAGGGCGATCAATCCACCACCACGTGCGGTCCCTCGTGGATCTGCAAGACTTGGCAACCAGTCGAGACGAAGAAGCGTATGCGCTCTTCCTGGACTTCCAAAAAGCTTTCGACCGCGTAAACTGGGACTACATGTTCCGGTTGCTCGAGCGAATGGGATTTGGGCCAACGTTTATCAAATGGATCAAGCTGCTGTACACCGACCCGCAAGCACATCTTATCATCAACCAAAACATACAGCCCGCGCTACATCCGACGAGAGGGGTGAAACAAGGCGACCCTTTGTCTGCTCTGCTCTTCGTCTTGACCATCGAGCCGCTTGGAAACTTGCTCCGCTCGCATGATGAGTACGGAGTGTGTCTGAATGCCGATCACACTGCCACGAGTATGTTCTTCGCCGATGACTCGACTCTTCTGGGCAGCTCGATATCGAACCTACAGGCTCAGCTTGAGCTCGTGGAGGAGTACTGCAAAGGCTCTGGCGCGAAGCTCAACTTGTCTAAGTCGGTGCTACTGGCGCTGAACCGGAATCAAGAGTGCCCTAGACTGCCTGGTGTTCAAGTACTTGGTCGCTTAGACACAGTCAAGTATCTCGGTATTCCGTTCGGGCAGGCACCAGTGAATGACCGCATCGTAGAGCTCCTCGAGCAGCGTTTCTACGACGGCTTCAAGATGTGGTACCGGCGCGCGAGGACACTTCGTGGTCGGCTTCTGGTTGCACAAACAATGGTGCTTTCCCGCTTGTGGCACTACACACAGCACGTATCGATTCCAGCAACAGTAGTGAAGCGGTGGCAGTCGATGCTGAACCGTTTCGTGCTGAGTCGAAAGCATGATCGGGATGCGTCGCATATCCAACTTATTCCGCAGGAATTCTTGTACATGCGCAAGAGCGACGGCGGTCTTGGCATCCCTAATCTAGATGCAAACCTCAAGCGACAACGTCTTGCTCTGTTGCTGCAATTCATGAGTGCTGCGAGTGCTGAAGACGTGCGAAACTGGACGACAGGTAGCGTCGAGTTGCTGACATCAGCACTTCCTCGTTATGGAAGACGTCACGGCTTGGACTTTCTGGCGATCTCCCCACTTCGACATGGTAACATGATCAAGTGGAATCTGATCTCGCAGTGGTGGAAAGCGACATGGACCTGGTGGTACAAGATTCGCTGGGAGCTGACGTGGCACGACCTTCCTTTGGATGAGCACGCTAGGTATGGTCTTCAGCAGCCGATCTGGTTCCACTCAGACGCCAAACTGCACTACGAACAGGCCACAAGGACACACACCAGCTCACCACATCGCCGATGTATTGGGATGGTTCCTGAACCGCAACGCAGCTTTAGGCTACACATATCAAGAGTTTTTCGTGTGCGTTCGCTTGCAGATTTCATGCTCGATGGTTGTTCTTGGCCGACGGTCCAAGACTTTGTAGAGAAACACATCGACTTCACGCTTGTGACTACAACTCCTGGACAGCAAATAAAGTGGCTGCGAGTCTTGTATAAAGAGACCACGCAAATTTTTGAGCGGCTTGGAGCGAGCCAGCATGACCTGCAGTCCTTGAGAAGCGCACGGCGCCTTCTACCTCATCTGGGTTGCACGACCGGAGTGAAAATATGCTTGGTCCCAGCGATCCCAAGATCAGCACTTCTTAACACGGTTTGGACGCCGAGATCACCGATGAAGCCACATCCGATGTCGATTCACTCCCAACATGTTGGTGGCGCTGAGGTCAAGGCGTATGTCAAATTCGGCAAACAGTTGCGAGCGATCTTGCTACCTGTGTTCGAAGACTTGCAGTTTCGCCTCGCGTATCGACTCCTGCCCGTTCGCTCACGATTTTGGTTTCTGCAACAGTCGACCCCAGGCATCATCTACTGCGTCCGTGACGGGTGCAACGCAGTTGAGACAGAGCAGCACTTGTTCTTCGAATGCATTCTCGCGACGCAGCTTTGGGAGCAGGTTGGACACCTTATGTCACCATTCTTACGGTCAAAGCTTACATGGAATACTATTTCGCTCGGGTCCAAACCTGCGGTTCGCGTTCGGTGGAAGAACAGTGAAGATGTGGTGCTTGACGTTTGGCACACGCTCCGCGCGGTGACGCTTCACTTCCTTTGGTCCGACCGAAACCGGTGCTTGTTTGATGGTAGGCAGCCGACGCCAGCTCTTTGTGCACGTTCAATCATCCTTACCACTGTATGCGCTCATATTCGGTACTGGATGAGAAGGCTATATTGCGAAGCGACACTGACTGCGCTTCACCAAGTGATTGACACGCTGAAGACGATCCAACACTTCGGTGATTTCCTGGAGCTCCACTCCTGCGAAGTGGGGATTCGCCTACACTAACAATGTGCTCCTCTGGATGATGAAACTATTTATTGCTTCATTTAAACCTCACTTCCGCAGTTTCTGCGGGAACTTGATATGCATACCTGGATATTCAAACCGGGCCTTCCCGCTCCCTGGGGGTATTTCGACGCGAACTTGATTGGAACTACGACGTTTTTGCCTTCTTCGCTCCTCGCTCACCGCGGCGAGCTTTCCGCTTATTCTCACGGTTCACACAAGGTACTGGGGGCTTAAAACTCACACCAATTTCCTTGGCCCTGTCCGGGATCGATTTACCTTTCGGCGCCACTTCCACATGCCGTATCCACAGGATGGCATGGGCATACTTGTAATCTCCGAGTGGACGTCGAGCATCTCCATCGTAAAAATACATGGACTGCGTCCCGGTTAACTCCACCACAAAACAATGACCCTCTCGCTTTGGATTCATTGTTGCAACCAAGTAGAAGCCAGGTTGAGTAATGCAATACGCGATCCCGGTAAATCCTGTAAATCTTCCATGGTACTGATTACGGCCAACAACGACGTTCCATCCAGCATCATTACTGGTCAAGAAGTCAAAGAACTCATTCACGACTCCTCGACTTAAGCCTCGCTCCTTTGATCGATCCACCTTCCGTTGGCGCTCCCAACGCGCAACAATCTCGTCAGTAAGCCGAAATGACGAATGGAGAAGCCGAGTCATTACCCGGACTGCCTCGTACACGCACGAGAAATCCCGGTTGCTTCCAAGAGTCAAGTATGTGCGATCACTTCTAATGAAGGTCGCAAATGGAACCAAAGGCTCACCAGCCTTTTCCCACCCCTCAACAGCGGCCTTCCACTTGTCGACAAGGTACGTCCATTGTCGCGCCCCGGCGCACTCCGCCTTGGACACCCATTCATAGCGGTCGGCGTCACTTTCGGCCTCGACCCACTTCACCAAATACCAGGTTTCTCCGTCCTCCTCCTTTCGGTCGGAAATCATAGCGACCTCAGCAACCTCGTAATCTGGCTCTGTTGTAAGCATATCACCCGTCGTTACGGTGGGGCGCCTTTTCGCCACAGGAAGGCGTCGTAAATCCTCAGCCGACGCGGCTGCGATCCTGGGGTCTGCTGCAATTGCAGCGCGACGACGAGCTCGCTGACCTGGAATACACAAGTCATCTCCACTGGTCACATCATCTACTGATTGCAGACGAGCCCTTTCTCTCGGGGAAGGAGCGCCATCCTCCTCACTACTGTCATCGTCATCCATGGCAGGAACTCCCTCAGGGGCCGAACGGACGCCAACAATTTCGATGCCTTCGTCTTCGCTTTCACCTGGGACGGATATCTCCAATAATGAAGCCGATTCTTCCTCCACGCCGTGATCATCAGTAGCGGGTGCTGCCCGCGGGACTGCACCATTCTCGGGCGCCTCCTGCATCTCGTTTACATTTGTGACAGCGCCTTCTACCACTGCACGAACTGCACTTATCGTGGCGGTTCCTCCAGCATTTTCCTCACACAGCCGCCTACCAGCCGCAACAACTGCACACGGTGACCGATCCCGCGCTTCACTATCGGACGACGAAGTCGGATTATTCCCTAAATCGCCCCCCTCAAGGATCGCAGGGACCGGTTGCCCAAGTACAGTTGTTACCTGGCTGACCGGCAGTTGAGTTTCCTGCTGTACAGTTTCCTGCAATCACAAGAGTTAGTACTGTACTATACTACATTGGACTACAGTGCTTACCATTCTAAGTGCGATTCTGCTTGCGTCCCACGTGGCAAATTTCGAAATGAGCGACTCTACGAATACAAGGAGTTATCACAATTTAGAGGTTTCTCAAACACAACTGTGGGGATCGAACCAGTGACCACCAGCATGAAAATCAAGTTACTTACCGACTGAGCTAGATACCAAACCATGACTACTGACACAAATTTGGTACTTCAAAAAACATTCACAGACGGTACAAAATGTATATTAAACATATTTATAGCTAGGTAGATTGAGTAGTCTCTCCGTCTAATTCTAGTAATAAAGACAACTTTAAACTGAGCTAGACGGGTGCGATTTTCGACCAATCACGTCAGGCCAATTCAAAACCTATCACGTCTAGGCGATTTGAAACAACCACGCCAATCTCAATATCATCTTCGACACAGCAAAATACTGTACGCACACAACGGGTCACAAATAAAGCAGTATCACAGAACCCTGCGCATATTAGCATTAGCACACTCACGTCCAGTGTATCAATAATGTATCAATGGGTCTATAACATTCTACATGAATAAACTAGTGTCATCATCATAGCTCAAAAAATCTAACCCTATGCATTTCACATTCTGCTTAGGCACGCAGATGGAAACGAAAACTCGTCGGTGAGTCGGTCGGAGTACAAAGCTAAACCTTAAGAAGTTTAACAGTGCATAATCTGTCTTGAAGTATTTTTCTCGTTCGATCTGTCGTTCAACAAGGTCGCCGACATACTAAACATGCCGCAGATTCACGCTGCGGTGCGTCGAATAACGACCGCAAGAGCAAACAAGCAACACCCCCCGTGGGGCTCGAACCCACGACCACTGGCTTAAAAGGCCAGCGCTCTACCAACTGAGCTAGACGGGTGCGATTTTCGACCAATCACGTCAGGCCAATTCAAAACCTATCACGTCTAGGCGATTTGAAACAACCACGCCAATCTCAATATCATCTTCGACACAGCAAAATACTGTACGCACACAACGGGTCACAAATAAAGCAGTATCACAGAACCCTGCGCATATTAGCATTAGCACACTCACGTCCAGTGTATCAATAATGTATCAATGGGTCTATAACATTCTACATGAATAAACTAGTGTCATCATCATAGCTCAAAAAATATAACCCTATGCATTTCACATTCTGCTTAGGCACGCAGATGGAAACGAAAACTCGTCGGTGAGTCGGTCGGAGTACAAAGCTAAACCTTAAGAAGTTTAACAGTGCATAATCTGTCTTGAAGTATTTTTCTCGTTCGATCTGTCGTTCAACAAGGTCGCCGACATACTAAACATGCCGCAGATTCACGCTGCGGTGCGTCGAATAACGACCGCAAGAGCAAACAAGCAACACCCCCCGTGGGGCTCGAACCCACGACCACTGGCTTAAAAGGCCAGCGCTCTACCAACTGAGCTAGACGGGTGCGATTTTCGACCAATCACGTCAGGCCAATTCAAAACCTATCACGTCTAGGCGATTTGAAACAACCACGCCAATCTCAATATCATCTTCGACACAGCAAAATACTGTACGCACACAACGGGTCACAAATAAAGCAGTATCACAGAACCCTGCGCATATTAGCATTAGCACACTCACGTCCAGTGTATCAATAATGTATCAATGGGTCTATAACATTCTACATGAATAAACTAGTGTCATCATCATAGCTCAAAAAATCTAACCCTATGCATTTCACATTCTGCTTAGGCACGCAGATGGAAACGAAAACTCGTCGGTGAGTCGGTCAGAGTACAAAGCTAAACCTTAAGAAGTTTAACAGTGCATAATCTGTCTTGAAGTATTTTTCTCGTTCGATCTGTCGTTCAACAAGGTCGCCGACATACTAAACATGCCGCAGATTCACGCTGCGGTGCGTCGAATAACGACCGCAAGAGCAAACAAGCAACACCCCCCGTGGGGCTCGAACCCACGACCACTGGCTTAAAAGGCCAGCGCTCTACCAACTGAGCTAGACGGGTGCGATTTTCGACCAATCACGTCAGGCCAATTCAAAACCTATCACGTCTAGGCGATTTGAAACAACCACGCCAATCTCAATATCATCTTCGACACAGCAAAATACTGTACGCACACAACGGGTCACAAATAAAGCAGTATCACAGAACCCTGCGCATATTAGCATTAGCACACTCACGTCCAGTGTATCAATAATGTATCAATGGGTCTATAACATTCTACATGAATAAACTAGTGTCATCATCATAGCTCAAAAAATCTAACCCTATGCATTTCACATTCTGCTTAGGCACGCAGATGGAAACGAAAACTCGTCGGTGAGTCGGTCGGAGTACAAAGCTAAACCTTAAGAAGTTTAACAGTGCATAATCTGTCTTGAAGTATTTTTCTCGTTCGATCTGTCGTTCAACAAGGTCGCCGACATACTAAACATGCCGCAGATTCACGCTGCGGTGCGTCGAATAACGACCGCAAGAGCAAACAAGCAACACCCCCCGTGGGGCTCGAACCCACGACCACTGGCTTAAAAGGCCAGCGCTCTACCAACTGAGCTAGACGGGTGCGATTTTCGACCAATCACGTCAGGCCAATTCAAAACCTATCACGTCTAGGCGATTTGAAACAACCACGCCAATCTCAATATCATCTTCGACACAGCAAAATACTGTACGCACACAACGGGTCACAAATAAAGCAGTATCACAGAACCCTGCGCATATTAGCATTAGCACACTCACGTCCAGTGTATCAATAATGTATCAATGGGTCTATAACATTCTACATGAATAAACTAGTGTCATCATCATAGCTCAAAAAATCTAACCCTATGCATTTCACATTCTGCTTAGGCACGCTGATGGAAACGAAAACTCGTCGGTGAGAGTACAAAGCTAAACCTTAAGAAGTTTAACAGTGCATAATCTGTCTTGAAGTATTTTTCTCGTTCGATCTGTCGTTCAACAAGGTCGCCGACATACTAAACATGCCGCAGATTCACGCTGCGGTGCGTCGAATAACGACCGCAAGCAAACAAGCAACACCCCCGTGGGGCTCGAACCCACGACCACTGGCTTAAAAGGCCAGCGCTCTACCAACTGAGCTAGACGTGTGCGATTTTCGACCAATCACGTCAGGCCAATTGAAAACCTTTCACGTCTAGGCGATTTGAAACAACCACGCCAATCTCAATATCATCTTCGACACAGCAAAATACTGTACGCACACAACGGGTCACAAAGAAAGCAGTATCACAGAACCCTGCGCATATTAGCATTAGCACACTCACGTCCAGTGTATCAATAATGTATCAATGGGTCTATAACATTCTACATGAATAAACTAGTGTCATCATCATAGCTCAAAAAATATAACCCTATGCATTTCACATTCTGCTTAGGCACGCAGATGGAAACGAAAACTCGTCGGTGAGTCGGTCGGAGTACAAAGCTAAACCTTAAGAAGTTTAACAGTGCATAATCCGTCTTGAAGTATTTTTCTCGTTCGATCTGTCGTTCAACAAGGTCGCCGACATACTAAACATGCCGCAGATTCACGCTGCGGTGCGTAGAATAACGACCGCAAGAGCAAACAAGCAACACC
>MIQA02003105.1:0-22602 GCA_001887855.2 Sclerospora graminicola | reverse complement strand
ATGTCGCAAGTATGTTGGACACGGTCTGATCTCTCTCCCAGACAGAGGCTCTCTTGAAAAGCCACCTCACATCTGCAGCTGAACGGTGCAAACAAGCCCCTCTTCTAATTGATCGCTCTTGTTGTAAAGATTGTGCTATGGCTGAAACAACATGTTTTCTCGTTGACGCTGTCTCGCTGGAGGACCTCTTCAATTGATGCACTCTCTTTCTTCGCTTTCTTGCTACCTTTCTTCTTATATTAAACACGATTGCTCTACAAACATCCATGATTCCATCCCAATTTCTGACAGCTTTCGAGTTCCATTTGTTTTTCTGCAATTTTTCCAAAATCATCAGTTTAACGCTCTCCGCCTGTGATCCGGGAAAGGGGTAGAAAAATTTACGACAGGGGGCATATTTCTGGAAACACTAGGGTCTTTCAACACTAGACCTACTTGATTATGGTCGGAGAAAATTGGGGGCGGGTCAACCTCCACCCAGACAACCCAGTTAATCCACTTGCCGGAAACGTAAAACCTGTCCAGTCGGCTAGCCTGTTGGCCCCTCCAGTACGTATAGTGAGCAATTGGCTCCAGCTTCGAATCCTCCAACGGCGAGACCATTATATGACGAGCATCCTCTAACTGCCACTCCGATATTACTCTTCTCAATGCTTTGCTTTCTGGACGTTCTGATCTAATTCCCCCGAGTCTATCCAAGATGGGTGAGTCGACACAATTAAAGTCCCCTCCCATCAAACAATGTCTTGGGTGTCTGATAAATATTTGTCGAACGGTATTATAGAACTGTTCACGCCCATGTATATCACCTGATGGACCGTAAACATTGAGTATTACACTCTCGTTCCACTTCAAAATCATAAGCCGATTTGACCAGTATTCTGTCTTCCACGGCATTATGTAAGATGCTATTGATGGTGCCAATAAGATCGCCACACCTCCTTGTTTTTTCGGGTAAACACTCCAGTAAGAGAGTGATTTATAATCTTTTACTTTGCCCACAGTAAAGCCCACTGCTGTGCTAGCGCTTCCCTCTCGGTATGTGAGTCAATGTGAGTTTCTTGTAAAAAAATCATCTCAGCCTTTTGACTAGGGTAGCCCTTTCTCCATGCCGACATCCATGCTGAAACATCTCTTTGTACAAAACCACGAACATTTTGACTTAATATGGTATACGTGTTTGCCTGCTTGTCATCTTCCCTCTTTCTTAATTGTCCTTCATATTCCATGCCTTTCATCAGCCGATATTTCGCATATGTGTCCAATTTATCCATTGCGAAATACGTGTGATTCTCCATATCCACTAAAGCAGTGCCCTTAATAGTGACTTGGACTCACCTGGTTCTGAAGTAAATGTTCTTGATTTTTCGATATTTGTAAAAGAGTCGGGGCGTGACAGAATTCAAATAATTCCCGCCAAGCTTCTGGCGCCCCTTTGCCAATTAACTGAATTCGTTCCGCATAATCCTGTCGTGTGTCCACCACCTTTAAGTGTCGTTGTAATAGACACATAATGGTATCATTCGGGTGGTAGTCATCCCCAACCAAAGCTGCGATTTGTTCTGCAAAAATGTGGGAGCATATTAGCATCCCTGCTAGTTGTATCACTTGTCTTGGTGCCAAAAGTTTTAGGATTGCATTTCCCCCATATTGCAATTTCCGAAGCCTAGTCCACTCCTGGGAACTGTTTATGATCGCCGTTCGTTGTGAAGTCCCGATCGTTACCATAAATCTGTGTTCCCATTCTGCAAACCATTGACCCGATATGTCTGCTAATCCTTCTTGTTTTCCTGCTTCAATCACATCTAGCCAGCATTGTTCCCTCCACGGTTTCGTCATCTCGACTAGTACACTTGGATGCACGCTATCTAATATGAAATGGGAGCCCGGAACATCTTTGATTAGATGCAATAAACGATTTGACTCATGATGGGCCGCTTTTACCCACAGGGTCTTAGTAGAGCTGACCAGTGGGAAAGGAATACCTGTCTGCTCCTCCCAATGTGGTAACAGTTCATGCCAGGCTATTTTAAATTCGTCTAGTGACATTCCTTCATTTTCGTTATTTCCAGTGCTGTTTTCGAAATCATCCATTAACTCTCGCGCAATCGGTTCTATCTCCATTGGTTCCACTTTAGACTCCTCTCCTTCTCGTCTACAGATCCTTTTTGTCAGCTGAGTTTCATCATGTTCTGATGACAATGTGTCTTGCGAACTTGGTGACATTTCTGAATCTTTATACTCTGATCCGGATGGTGAGCCATCCGATAGTAGGAGACATTCTTCTTCAGGTTGGTTCTCCAACCAAACTTTGTCATACCACTGGTTTAATATTGGAGCTGATATTTGATATTTTTGCATAAAATATCGTTGAATCTGTGGGTCCGCGATATTTACCTTCATCATTTCTTCCTGTTCTGGCAGCGATAGTTTACTAACCGTATCTGCCAAAAAGTGTAGTAACTCGCACATCCGTGGGTCTTTCGTCATAATTATGTCCGTAAGCTCACATTTTAGACCGTGATGAATCGTCGGTCCTTCCAGTCGACTTATCAAATCCTCAAAGTTTCCTTCCCATTCATCCGGATCCCAGGGCGACTGGTGACCATAGTTCGATATGGGATCCTCACTTCTTGTTGTAAGTTCAGAGGATATACTAGGCTCTGTGTCCTCATTGACTTCCTTTCCCACTTCTTCAGCTTTAATGTCCTCGTAATCTTCATCATCACTACTGTCACTCATCTTTACATCTTCTGCTTCCCATTCTCTCGTTTCAATTAAAATCGCCGAATAATGCTGACCACCGTAGCGTAATATTATTGGTAATTTTTCTTGCTGAGTTGTCGGCATCTCTCGTAAGAATATCGCCATTTTGTTATAGAAATCATCAATACTCATCGGATACTCGCCACTTGTTTGATAGCTTTTGCCATGCGACGTTCATGTTTCCGGTGTGTAGAAATGGACTCCTGGCACCTTGAATCCTGGAGGATGACTTATGACATATATGTCTCGCTGCAGAACCGTACTCATGGTTAAGAGCGTATCGTTACTCCCCCATGTGTCCTGTGCAATATTTACCTCCAGTTGTGAACTACTGTCTGCAAATTCCAGTAGATATTCTTGGAATAATCGCTTGGTTTCTTTTGGGGACGTCGAATCAGTACCTCTCTGTAGTTCTTTCAACGTTTCTTTTCGCACCCCTGGCGGAAACTTTATGTCGAAATCTAATAAAGCCCTCACCAGACACCCATGTTTCAACAGCTTTGTCATTTCTTCTAGTAATCCTTTGTTCTCCAGTAACTGATCGGAACATGTCAAACTTTGACAGACTGCGTAGATCTGGCAGTTTCCAGTTGCCGGTGTCGGGATGGACCGTAAATTTAACCAATGCATGACATCTTGAATCGTTTTCAGCTCCGGTGCTCCCACCTCTGTCACATCTTTAGGCGTAGCTACTGTTATCAGTCCACTTTCTTCTTCCACTTGCGTTAGCATATTCGCCAGAGAATTCTTGACTTGTCCTTCCAACATAAGTAAAGTGCTAGCCTTTTTCTTTAGAATACCCACCTTTTTCTTGTGTCGAGGTTTCTTCATCTGTCGCGGCTCGTCTGAACGGGATGAACCCCCTGTCTGTGAACCTACGACCGGTTGCTGGGTGACGTTGTCCTCCACTTGTACCTTTACCTTCGTATTTGCTGTTCGTACCTCGTCCACTTTTAGTGTTTTCCTGTAGCTTCGTCTGTTCCAGATTCGCTTTTAAACTTTACGTATAGGCTTGACTTCTTGACTGCTGCACCCGTTCGTCATCCGAATGTTGCGGACGTGCTTCACGCCTTTTCTTCTTGGGTTTTACAGTGACCCATTCAGATGGCTCAGAACGCGATCTGTTTGGTTTACTACTGGGTTTGGTTCCTTTTTCTCCGTTTTAAGCTCCTTTGGTGGAGCTGTTCCTTCGGTCAATGTCTTCCTGGTTTGTTGAACATCATCCGAGCTTACTTCTTCCTTCTCTTCGTCTGGCTTCCTTTCTTGCTTCTTTTCATCTTCTTGACGGAGCCTGACTGCTTCCACTTGATCACGTAACTCCTCCATACTTCGAAAAGTCGACACAGTTGGCGTGAACTTCTTAAAATCGTCTACACTCACTTGTAAACAATTTGTTTTTATCAGGTCCTCTATCGGTGCCGTGCATTTCCTCATGGGGTGACCGGCCTCCCCGCATCGTAGGCATTGTCTTCTGCCCCTCATCGCCGGGTGCTCAACGACTAACATTGTATGCCTCCGGTTAATTCCTCTCAATGCCGATGGGCATGCGTCCGACTCCACTGTAAGCTCCCATAACGTTGACGTGTCCGAATAAAGGCCTCCTTTATCTAAATCATCAAGTTGAAAGTCGACCCCTAAGATCTTCTTCAAATATCCCGAGAGTTTAAGGAGATCCACTGATCTCGAAACATTCTTCAGGACACACGAGAAGAATCCAGTATACTCATATCTTTCGCCATTACTATCCACTTGAGCTTCCCATGCCGTTCTCTTCGTTTTCAAGTGTTCTTGATGTATGTTCCTGAGCGTGTGCTCAAATCTGTGGAACGGTACTTTCATTCCGGCGAACTTAGCTGCCATGTCTCTCGTAAAAAATGAAAGTATAGCGCGTGCTTCGCTCCGTCGTAGCTTATACTCTTCACTTGTGCTACCATCTTCCATATCTCCACACCACCTGTTCCTCTTGTTACAGCCGCCATGGTAATACTTTCTTGTAAACATTTCGTGCTCATAAATGCTTCTTTGATCGGACTCTCTCCATTTAAATCCATCACTAAACATCCTTCAACTTGGGCTCTGATCGTCTGAACCAATCGAACTTGTTCATCAATTTTCATTATTCGCTTGACAAATTGCGGTATTTGCTTAGCTATGATCGTTCCTTCAACCAGCCCTTGCAAAATTCGCCATTCATCGTCCGTTCCAGCTCGGACCATCATCGGTGCATACTTTCCATAATCTTTTTCGCAAACTCCACGTAAACGAGAAATCTCATCCGATTTATAAACCGTTGTCTTGAATAAAAAAGTCTTCTTGGTGAGTTTGTCGTCCGAAGTCTCCGGTGACCGCCCGGCAACCTTATTCACCCACCCTTGAAGTGGCGCTGGTTGAAAACCCGCCTTCTTCACTTTTTCTTGACCTATACTTTTCCAGATAATTCCTTCGAAGGATAATGACGACTTTTGTGCTTGAACTGCCGCCCCTACCACTTGCTGTCGCCATTCCGTCCAATCTTTACCTCCGTCCACTACCACAATCTCGAAATAGTCAAGTAGACGCTCTACTTCCGGCGCCTTTAGAGTTGGAAATCGCTTTGCTGCCTCTGATAGTCGAGCCACAGGTCCTCTAACTCTTACGTAGATGGCTGCGAACAACTCACGAGCTAAATCCAGCCACGCCTGTGCCCTTGGTCTCTTTGTCGACGCCTCCTTTAATGCAATGTACAGTGCTTTTGCCTGACTGTGTGGCACCTGCGCATCAGTTGGTGCCACACTGTGCATCAGGCTGGCAGCTGCCGCTGCTCCTTCACCGTGCTTCTTTTGTTTAAAAGTCAAGTTTTTGTCCCTGACTTGGGATTGTAAAACCGGTAATACCGATTTCACCGGACTTACTGCCCCCTCCTTAGGTGCTGATTGCACTAATTCCGCTGATTTTTGATCCGGTAAAACCGGTTTTTCCGACTGATTCGGTTCAACCGGTTTCTTCATAGAAACTGACTCCGCATTTGTTACATTTCTGCCTGAATCTGCCTCTTTCGATTCCGATCCGTCTGCCGTTTCTGCGACGGTCTCCTTCTCGTCTCCCTCCATCGGACTCCCATCGCCGCCTGGGCCTTCCGGCGCGTCATTATCTCCAGCCTTGTCCCCTTCGTCCAAAACGATCGGCCTACTGGAGCTGCCTTCCCCTGATATGTTGGGATCTGGAGGTAGGCCCGGATCATCAAGGGGTGCGCGTCCTGCGTAATCTTCAACCATAATAGTCCTAAACCTATACCAATAAACGGGATAGGGCCAATCCAGCAAATTTAGAACTATTAGATACTATGTACATATGAAACTTAGTACTAGTCTGTTCAGGTAAAGAATGTGCACAACGCAGAAATGGCGTATCGGAAAAACTACAGCTCCAATTTTGGTACAACTTTCACTATTGCGTTTGCAGCACTTTTCTCTATGCAGTGGAATTTCTAGGCATTTTTTTGAGGTGTTTTGCCGTCAATACGAGGGTTAATGTGAGCAATTTTTTTGGGTCTGATACTAAATCCTTCGCAAAATTCATGCATCGCAGCGATATTACTCAAAAATACAGCTTTAAAATTGTCTAATCGAGCCCCATCTAGTGAGCCCACGCGATTAGGCTGAAAAGTGGTACAGAGCACGCAATGCTTCGGATTCAAAAGAAGGTTTTTTAAGGCCAAAGAAAATATTTTCGCCAATGGGATTCCACGTAATAGTTATGAGTCAATTTTAGAAAATTTAACTCTTGATTTAAGCTCTTCCGACACACGCAACTATTTAGATTTGATGCTCACGTTTGTCACTTTCGTGTGCACCAGTTTGGCAAATTAGAGCAATATTGCATTACGGACCCAGAATGACGGCCTAAGGTGAAGTACATGCATCACATCAAACAATTCATGTACGTAAAAGCTGCTGTAATATCGAGGAAGATTCGAGCCGAATTTACAACCCTTATGTGTCTGTTGTCAGTGAGGACTGGTACTACCAGGACTTTTCGCCCCACGGAAGATGTCCATTGCTCGAGAATGCAGACGAACACAAGGTGCGTAGAAAGACACTGTTCGACCAATTGCCGCACACTTGCTGATGCAGTAAAGCACTCTTGTGATTTTTATGACTCGGAGGATTGCCAAATAGGGAAAGTCCCAGAAGAAGGTAAATCTTGCTAGCACCAACAACGACGATGGATATCTGCTCGATCTTCAAAAAGACGCCTTCCAGTAGCAACAAGAAGGCGGTGAGCGAATGTCTCTGTATTATCTCTCTCTGTCCAACCTCATAGCAATTGATTTTATCTACAGCCAAGCCAGCGCAGCCAGAGCCGGCGCCTCCGTCACGTCATGAAACGCGTGATTGCTCGCGAGTGTGAGTTTGAAAGCCTTGAGCTGAACGCAAGTGGTACCCGTAGCAAGAAAAGGCTTCAAACGGGACTTAGCGACGTGCTAGGTACACAAACTTTTCATTTTTTCAGCCTACGAGCAAATCCAAGCAAACAATGCATCTAGCACGTCGGGTTATTATCATGGACGTACAGTCATGTATGTCAGGTGCGGTGGGACGGCGGAACTTATTCAGCTCATAAAAAAGTCAAGACCCCATAATTTGATTTTGCAATGATCGCCAGAGCCATTAATTACGCTCACTGGCTAGCCACTCGTTTGATTTGCGTATGCCAAGGTTCAAATTGGAAAGCGATTGATGGAAATCGGTATTGTTGGAGTAAATGGCTTGTCTCAGTACATTTAGCCTTTTATAAGAAGTACCTCTTATATATAATAAGGAAGCATTACCCTTTGTACTCTTTGAAGAATAATAACACACAAGAGGATTAGTGGCATTGAATCCGCTACACTTGCACTTATATGTGCATATATACATAAAGTGTTAATGTTTCTACTGAGGTATAGGAACTCTACGTGAATGTCTCTACAGACATAATGCTTAGTGTCTTTGATAAAAGTAAAATATAATTCTTTTTGCCTTCTTGCAAGCAAGTTCTTTCTCTACCTTCACTACTTCTACGCGCAACGTGCTATCACTTCAACAGGTTATGAGCCCAAGCTCCACCTCATCCGATTTTCCTCGCCTGACCGGCTCCGACAACTTTGACGTCTGGAAGACCCGGATTCAAGCATACCTCGACGGAAAGAACTTGCTCCGGTTTATTGAAGACCCCAACTACGAGCTCAACCCAGTCGTTGACGACGATGACGAAGACATGGTTTCAGACACCGACGATGATCCAGATTCGGATTCCAACTATGATGAAGAAAATGAGTGGCAGGACGAAAATGTGGAACCGGATCAAGAACTCGATGACGACGAAGAAGATTTTGTTGCATCGACCGATGTCCGCCGACTCACGATCAAGGAAACGGCAGTTCAAGATGGAAACGACGATGTCTCTAAGAACCCCTGTGCTCCCAGCTTCTGCTCAAGTTGAATCTTTTGAAACATTGAATGCCAGGAAGCTTGCCAAGGCAAGAGCAAAAGTAGCAAAGGTTAAGGCGCGAGCCAAGGCAAAGGCTATAGCCAAAGCCAAAACAAGATTCTCCTTGCTGCTGCTCAGACGCGTCGCCTAAATGCTCAAGTCAAGTCATTCTTGATGAAGACGCTTGACGATAAGCATATCAGAATTGTCAAGGGTTTCGACAAGGCTTATGATATTTTTCAAGCCATATGCGATCGATACAAGGGCACCAAGGCTTACGGTGATCCCTACGGCATTATGAACTACCTGTACAATGCTCGTTACCAGGAAGGTGATGACATGACAGAGTTCATTCTCAAGTACGAAGACGCCATGAGCGGTCTTAATACCGTACTGAACAACAGTTTTGACGATAATGTCTTCTCTGTGTTCCTCTTCAACGCGATGCCTGCATCGTGGGAGAGTGAGATGCGCATTTGGCGCGGAAACCGTGAGATTTTGCCTCTCAGAGAGCTTAAAAGCAACTTAGAGTCCCATGTGACCAAAAAGCTTGCGCAAGAACGATTCGCGCTGTCTCGCGGTACTCCCGAGAGCAAAGAGACCCAGAATGAACGTGCTCTGGTGTCCGCTGCATCTGTCCCGAATGCTCAAGCCCTTGCGGGTGTAAGCACCGACAGTCAGCGCATGTGCTCGTACTGTGGACGATCCAACCATACCACGGCTACGAGCCGGGTGTTGGTGAAGGACATGTCGATGGGTCAGGTAAAACCTAATACGGTGATCCCACCCAACTTTAAGTGGCCGGGTACGCGTCCGAGCAACCCACGCAACATGCCAAACAATCATGGAAACCGTCAACATCCATATGCACGCGGTTCCAACCGGAATGGCAATAGGGGACGACGTGGCAATGCCCAACGTGAATACGGTCATGGCAACCGTAACAGTGGACGTGGAAATGGCCAAGGAAATTCCGGCTACGACTCTCAAAGTGTTTTCAACGGGTACCATCAGTCCCGTCACAACAACGCCATGATTGCCATCACTGCCGCCACCGTGTCGACATTCGGTTTGACAGCCAAGATGACTTCCACGGATGTTGATCCGGTCTGGACTATCGACTCTGGTTGTACGCGTCACGTAACGTATAACGAAGCGTGGTTCACGACAACAACGCCTTACACAGGCTGGATCACTGTTGGTGGGAAGAACCAAATCCCGATCCTTGCGATTGGTGATATCTCCCTCAATGTCATCGATTCCAAAGGACGACCTCAGACGCTCAAGATGCGCAACGTTCTCTACGCGCCCGATCTCAAGTTTAATTTGTTTTCGGTGCCTGCGGCTGTGAAGGAAGATTTTCGCTTCTCTTTTAATCGCATGCAATGCGCGATTAATACGAGTCAACATTTTAGCGTGAAGGCCAAAATTGCCACGCATGCCGACTTGTACCAATTCATGGCAAGTCCGAAGTCGATATCGACCAGCAACCCGACGGCTCTGATCACCCTTCATGGTAAGTCAGCCATTTTACATTTACATAAACGAATGGGTCATCCTAACTTTCGTATATTACAGGCTTTGCCTAAGAATGAAGCGATCGTCGATCATGAACTCGATGGAGTAGGATCGCAACTAGATATTACATGTTCTTCATGTTCACTAGCAAAGTCACACCGTCAACCATTTAATCTAAATAAAATTGTTGAACGTGCGAAATTTCCTCTTGAAAAGGTTCATAGTGATATATGTGGTCCAATGCCGACACCAAGTCTAACCGGTTGTCGCTATTTTCTAATCTTTATTGATGACTGTACGCGTTTCGCAGTCACATATATTATCAAAGTTCGTTCAGAATTATTGAATGCTACGAAGACTTTCGCTGCAAGGCGCTTAATGTTTTTCGCTCTGATGTTCACACTATCCAATATACGTCCATTAATATGACCCTGAAATTAAAACTCTTCAAGCTGACAATGCGAAGGAGTATGAAAAACTTGGTCGAACGTTGTGGAAAAAATACGGAACCAAAACGCAATTTACAATGGCATACACACCCGAACAGAATGGCGTAGCTGAACGAAGAATGCGTACCTATATGGAACGCGTTCGGGCTACCCTATTTGATGGAAAATTACCTCGTGGATTATGGGCTGAATGCGTTCGCCACATTACAGACCTGGTGAACATGACCCCCAGCTCTGTTACGAATAACAAAACTCCTTATGAGCTTTGGTATGACAAGAAACCTTCCGTCATGAATCTCCGTGTTTTTGGGTGCAAAACTTTTGTCCACGTCCCAGAAGCACATCGGGACAAACTAGATCCACGTGCTACTATATGCATGTATCTCGGTCTACCCGACCATAAGCTTGGTTTTCGACTACTTGATGTTTCCACTGGCAAGATTATCTATAGCCGTGATGTTACCTTTGACGAAACCGTATTCCCCTCCTTGGAATTTTTGCCAACGGAATCAGGATTAGATAGATCAAATCGATCATCAGAGCTAGAACAACATAATAGAGATGAAACTTCCTCATATGTGAATCGTGTTATATTACCTACGTCACCCTATAATTTAACTCGTCAACCTAAAGAGAGTGCTGCATCTACGCCGGCGGTTCAATCACTACACTTGCCGTCCTTAGCTGATGCTTTGCACCGAAACGAGCAAACATATAGTTTTATTACACAATCATCCCAACGAGGCACCAAGCGCAAGTTGATGACACAGATCAACTCAATGACGATGCCCTTGAAAATTCCGCTCCTCTTTTAAATAGTTCTGAGGATATTGCAGACGAACATCGTCGGGCCAATCTTATATACACTCTCCTAGCTATTCGCTATATTGCCGAGCCGCGTACATTTCGCGAAGCTATGACATCTTCTGATGCTGAAGACTGGTTCAATGCTGCTCAATCCGAGATCAAGTCTCATGATGATAACGGCACATGGACACTTGTCCCCCGACCATCAGGAAGGAAAGTACTCCGAAACCGATGGGTCTGGGTTGTCAAATACAACGGCAACGGCGAAGTAGATCGATTTAAAGCTCGATTAGTAATAAAAGGTTTTCTCCAACAGTTTGGTATTGACTACACAGAAATTTTTGCCCCTGTGCTACGAATGGAAGTCCTTCGTCTTCTTCTAACTATAGCAGCGATACTTAACTATGAAATTCACCAAATGGATGTGAAGACTGCTTTTCTCAATGGTTTTCTTGATGAAGAAATTTATATGGAGCAACCTGAAGGATTTACAATCCCAGGAAAAGAGCATTTGGTGTGCAAGCTCAAGAAGAGCTTGTATGGACTCAAACAGGCACCGCGTGTGTGGTATCAAACCCTCGCGAAATTCCTGGAGAGCATCAAATTCCGACGTCTCATCAAAGATCGATGTGTCTTTGTCGGATCGCTCCATAATCAGACATGCTATATTGCAGTCTATGTTGATGATCTTTTGATCATCGCTCCAACACCTGCCCTCGTCAATGAAATTAAATCTGCCCTGAAGCAGAGGTTCAATATGACAGATTCAGGGGAGGTGAAGTACTTACTCGGGTGGTCCATAGAACGGAACCGCAAAAACCGAACGATCTTCATTCACCAAGAGAAATATGCAACTAAGGTCCTGGATCGCTTTAAAGATATTGTGACGTATCCCGTCACTACACCAGTTGACCGCAGCATAAACTGTCTAGTGCCATGAGCCCTCAAACAGAAGCTGATAGAAATATGATGAAAGACATTCCATATCGCGAGGCAGTCGGCAGCCTCATGTATCTTATGATAGACACTCGCCCTGACCTTGCATACTACATGAGAGAAGTAAGTCAATACCTCTCCAACCCTGGAGAAGAACACTGGAAAGCAGTAGTTCGAAGTTTCAAATACCTACATGGCACAATAAGCCACGGCCTAACTCTAGGTGGAACCATCCAGCAGACTACCCGTCAGCTCACGGACAGTATTACGGCTTTTACAGACTCTGACTATGCGAGCTGCTTAGATACCCGACGATCTATAGGTGGTTTTGTGACAATGATCAGTAAAAGCCCGGTATCTTGGCTTCCTCGAAAACATCAAACTGTGGTTTTATCCACAACGGAAGCAGAGTATATTGCACTCTGTCATTGCATACAGGAAGTAATATTTCTAAAAACCCTGCTAAGTGAACTTGGATTTCAATCCACAAAGCCAACTATAATTCACGAAGACAACCAAAGTTGCATTAAACTTGCAAATAATCCTGACTTGCACGGTAGATCTAAGCATATCGATATACGCTATCACTTTGTGCAAGAAAAAGTAGAACAACAACAATTTACAATTACATATTGCAATACAAAGGACATGATAGCCGATATTTTTACCAAGGCACTTCCAAAGCCTCAATTCTTTTATTTAAGAACTAAACTTGGTGTGACAACTCGTGACAAAATGTCTATGCAAGCAAACAAACTACTTCGTAATAGATATTTCCACTAAGGTTTTCCTACGCAGACTCTGTGACGTTTTCCCTGGTTTACTAACCAAATTTGACAAAATAAAAAGCTTGAACATCCTAAGGTTTTCCTATGTGAGGTTTTCCCTAGTTCAGAAACCAAATTTGACATACTTTACAATGAACAATTTTATTCAAATTATATAATGAGACTCTGCTAATATTTTGGCTAGCTTTAGTAATAATCCAAACTTTATTACTAAGTATCTCTTAAGTCATGACACAAAAATTATTAAGAGTGGTAAGAAGTGCCAATTTCAGCTCGAAGCCTCATATAAGCACAAACCGTACCAAACCTAATTATTTTTATGAAATGAATGCTGCTTAAAATTGGGTTCAAACGCATTTTATTATTCCTTTAAAATACCCACACGGCCAGTTGTCAATTAAAAAAAAACAATATCCTAGTTGGCTTATAATACAATAACGGCTTCAACAATGAAATATCACATTGTAGCAAAAGTGCGTAGTGTCAAAATCATTACCACTGAGTGTTTAAGAGATAAATCAACAGCTACACCAATTTTAAGCTTCATCGCAACCTTCTCGGATCACTTTGGACCTACTCTAACTTTTCTAAGGGTAATATATATTTGTCCAAAATAGTCAGTTGATAAATGCACTGATCCAATCCAGAGGGGCTGTTGGAGTAAATGGCTTGTCTCAGTACATTTACCCTTTTATAAGAAGTACCTCTTATATATAATAAGGAAGCATTACCCTTTGTACTCTTTGAAGAATAATAACACACAAGAGGATTAGTGGTATTGAATCCGCTACACTTGCACTTATATGTGCATATATACATGAAGTGTTAATGTTTTATAGGAACTCTACCTGAATGTCTGTACAGATATAATGCTTAGTGTCTTTGATAAACGTAAAATATAATTATTTTTACCTTCTTGCAAGCAAGTTCTTTCTCTACCTTCTCTACCTTTACGCGCAACGAGCTATCACTTCAACAGGTTATGAACCCAAGCTCCACCTCATCCGATTTTCCTCGCCTGACCGGGTCCGACAACTTTGATGTGGTAAAGCGATCGGAAAATATTGGGACTGAAGTGGACCACACATGGCCGTTGATTGGTGACGATAGAACACCCATCAACATATGACGGTTGATGGGTGGGAAAAGGTTGATCACGGTTAAGAGGAAAAGGTGGCGGACAACGGATATTCACGACGTGGAGAATCAGCCAAGTATTGTCGGTAAGCCCAGTCCCAGACACTGACGGAATGATGGAGATCACGATCACGATCGTTACTGCAGTTACTAAGTGGAGTTCCCGTGGATGTAATAAGAAAAGAGTGACTGTTGACATGACGTATCAAGGGCAGGTGACCAGCCGATCTCTGAATGGTATAGTGGTTGAAGTTGACCATGACACGAAGTTACGGCCTGATCAGCCTATCATGCCCGAGCAATGAAGATTAGATGAGAAATGAAGTCGGGCATGTGGAGTGACAGGTTGTGTGAGTGATGAGAACCTTTGGTTGGTCCGAAGATGACGTGGCAAGGCCTGATCAGGCCTGATCAGCCGAGATCGGTGTTATATGGCTGTCCTGACGGGGTATAAAGATCGGAAGTGTGGCTTAGAAGATGAATTGAGTCGTGATGATGATGACCCAGAGTGTTCCCGAGGTGATCAAGGGCTGATCAGCCTGATCACCACCTGATCACTCGGTTGATCACTATGGCGATCGTGATCAGGGCTGATCAGCCTCTGATCAGCGTTCAGATACAAGGGCAAGTAAGTTCTCGGTTTGGTCGGACTATATACGAAGTGGACAAGTGCTGAAGAGCAGATCTCAAGTGGTTTTAAGGTCGTTTGTTAAAGATCGGGATGGGCTAAAGATCTTTCGAAGAGTCGGGTCGTGATCAGGGCAGAAGTGGTACAGATCAGCTTGAAGGTGCAGCCAGGATGGGCAAGAGGGTGTTACGCAACCGTGCGACGAAGTAAATAGGTTCGAAGTAAAGGTCAGGCATGAGTTGATGTATGGTACACAGGTATAGGACATTGCATATATAATAAAAGGTTTAGATTTTCCCCCTAAAGCAAAGAGTCGCTCCGCCACGTGTGCGGTCATTGGGAGCACAGGGTTGATTAGTCCCCTCTTGCTCAACTATTTCCCGGTTAAGACGCGCTTAGACGCATTTTTGGCTTACCGGAAGGCCCCCGACGGGTTTGTTTTAGGTGATCGAACCTCACCCTCAACGCACACGTGTTTGGAACACGTTAATAATATTGGTAAAGGTTTTGTGGAGATAACGTTTGTGGATTACTGTGGAAGATCGTGGTTTGATCGCGTTTTCTTGGTTTCGTATTATCTCTCTCTCATTGGCAGGCCTGATCAGACGAACTTTCCTGATCAGTGCCTAGATACTGATTAAGTATCGACCCCAACCCGTTCTCCGGTGAAGATTTCCACCCGAGGACACCCCCTGTCTCGAGAAGGTCATCCCCTCCGACCTGATCAAGATCATCGTTTTCGTCACCGAGTCCACCTAAGTGAGTGCAACCACCCCCGATCAACGGGTACACAAGGTGGGATGAAGTTAAACATAGATCCTGACGAGCATGAAGACCGGCCAGATGACCGGGAGGATCAGATCAGTCACCACAATGGTGATTCATCTGATTCCGATGCTGATCAGGATCGACGGAGTCCCCCCTCCGATAGTTGGTCGTCCGGGCCAGTGGGTATCCGGATTCCACCCACGACTTCGGTCATGGATTTGGAAATCGGCTCCACCACACTGGTGCGCGTGCCCGGATCACTTGGTGACTCAGGATATCACCGTGATTCCTTTGATGATGAAAAAGATGTGAAAATCAAAGTGGAGGAAACTTTTTCGGGTGTATTGGAGGAAGGCGTATCGCCTCCGATGCTGTCCATTTCTAAAGGAAGCGATGATCGACCTGGTTTGGTGGACTGCCAGGTCGAGATTAAGATGAAATAACTCCCCACATGGCCCCGATCGGGGCCGATCTGGGTTATAGTAAAGTTAACTATAACCCAGGAAAGGATCGAGGTGTTAACCTTGATCCTATGCATAAGAAGAAAATGGAAAAAGACAGAAAAAATATGGGGGCGGATCATTGCGATCCACCTAAAAATATGTGAAACCTAAACCGAAGATCTTCGAGGAAGACGAAGAGAAGATCGAACCAGCCGAGAAGACCACTGTCCAAGATGTGGAACGACTGTTCTATCTTCGAGAGTTTTACAAGTTCCTGGCTACCACCCGAGTGATGAAGATCATTAAACCTAAGATCATCGGAAAGCTTGAAGGTCGAGCGACCCGGCCGGTGATCACAGGCAGTCAACTTGATCTGATCAGGAACCTCTTGGCGCAGATCGACGAGGTTGGCTTCACTACTGGTGCCTTCGACGCGAATATGTTATTCGATCTGGATCAAGAGACGATCAGAGAAGCTATGACCACCCTGTATGATCATTTTGCCTCGTTACTAGGGGCGAACCCAGTGGTTCAGTCGCCGATCGCGGATCCTTCGCACCGATCACAGTTGGTTGAGTACCCTATGGATATTGAGTCGATATATCAATCGTCATCACAATCTGGAGCGGCATCCACCGACTCCTCGGTTGGGATCACACGTATGACGTTGGGCCCGAAAGGGATCCAGCAGATCGACCCCAAGATCGAGTCGCAGAACAGGAAGAGAAAGCCTGAACCTGGTAGAGTCGGTCCGGACGATAGTTTTGAAGATGCTCAGGAAGTGCCACAGACCAATCCGACCTCCAACACTGGTCATACCAACATGCCGGAGGTCCCAGAGCAATTAAAAACCTTGTTCGCGACTATGATGAACCGATTTGCGAGTGAACAATATGGATTACCTCAGTACACACCCGGACAAGGACAACCATGGCGATCAGCATCGAACATGAATCAGTCCGCTGAGAAACCGGTCAAGAGACCCGTGGACGTGGATATGGAATCAGTCCGATCAGCCGGAATTGTTCGTTCGATATGCCAGGCCGATCACCAAGATCGATTTCACCGATCACCCCCACGGAGTGATGTGGACATGGAGTCAGAAGGGGAGATCAGTCAGCATTTCGATCCAGATGATCTGGACATTGAGATGCCTCGTAGGGCGAATATGGCCTCCGCGCAGGCATTTGACAGTGAATCCGGAACGATCACCCGAGTGCGAATGTCTGCGATCTCGGAATTGAAAGATTTCACCGGCAAAGATATGGATGACGATCAGGCCAGAGCTTGGTTAAGCCGGACTAAGTCAGCTTTTCTGAGGGACAAGACACCGGAAGCTGAAAGATGCCTGATCTTCGCTGATCTAATGAAAGGTCCGGCCAAGAACTGGCTTAAACAGCTGAGTCGAGAAGTGCGTCTGAAGTGGCCTCGGTTGTGTGAAGAGTTTGAAGAACAATATTGCAATTCGGGGGTGTCTGTCGCTAGACAGTACTACCACATGAAGAAAAGATCCGACGAGACGCCGATCGAATACTTACATCGGTTGAATGTTGCTGGTCTACGCGCGAAAATGCCGATCAAGGACCCACGACACCCGGACATAGCCCGTGAACATGTCGAACACTTCATTGGGACTCTGGATAATCGCGATCTGGCTGATCAGCTAACCCTGCTCCGTATAAAGGACTCAGAGCAACTGGAACTGACTCTGAGGACGCTGCAGCGGGCCAAAAGTCGACAGCCCAAGGTCGAGGTAGGATCGAACCGGTACCGGTCAAAGCCACACCCTGATCAGGTCAAGATACCGGCAGCACGACCAGCCAGAGCAATTTGGATGATCACGAAGGAATCAGACAGTTCCGGTTCGGAAGAGGAAAGTGGTCAGTCAAGTCTGAGCTCGGACGAGGAACAGTATCGTCATATCTTTACGACGGAGCCAGTGTATCGCCCGAGATCATCGGCTAATGGCATGGATGGACGGAAACCTGGTGGTATTCAACCTGATCAAGACCGATCTCGTAAGAAATGTGTGCATTGTGGGTCGACCAAACATGGAGATCGTGATTGTTGGAAAAGAATTACGTGTGGAAAATGTGATCGTAAAGGTCATCCTTCTGATCATTGTTTTTTTCGTATGCAAGACTTGTGGGAAGCTTCATGACGCCGGCGCCTGCCCTATTGAAGAATTTTTTAATCTGATGCGCAAGTGGTATGTGCCGACTAAACATGCTGGTATGCTTCCACCAGATGTCGAGAAGATGTTAAACTAGATCGCTCGCCAGGTTGGAATCTGGTTCGAGCCGAGCGATCTACGTTCTGCATTTATGCATATGTCGGTAGCGGAGATAAGTTTGAAGAAAAGAAGATAACCGACAATACATGTTATAATTCAAATTGCATCGATCGATGTCCGATCTACAGTCTCAGAGTGGATAATTATTCCCGATCGGACGTGATCATGGAGTTGGATCTACTGCCCGGTGAATCCCGAGGATACTGGAAGTATCACTCTCCCGACAAGTGGTTTAAACAGGCAAAAGCTAATGGAAAGATCAACAATGAAAAAGCCACTATTCTATTTGACTCTGGGGCAGAAGTCTCGATCATCGACTCCGCCTTTGCTCGTATGGTGGGATGTCGAATAGACAGTACCCAGAGGCAAGAATGTGTTGGGATCGGCGAGAGTTCATATATGACGGAAGGACGATCACGTGTTAAGATCACCCTGGCAGGATCCCTGGTCTACTATTTTAACGCTTGGGTTGGCCGGTTAGCTGGTCAAGACGCGATACTGGGGATGGATTTTATGGTACCAGCCGGTATACGACTTGACCTTTCTCATGGAACCCTGACTCTGCCGGATGAGGTGCAGATTCAGTTATCCGGCCGACGACCTTTATATGGTACTCATGTACGAATGCTAAAAATGGGTCAGTACGAGAACATCGGGGTGTCCCGATCAGTCGATGTCATGATTCGGCCGAGTGATCGGCAACAGAAATTGTGGCTAACCCGTGGTGAACGATGGGTACCAACGTTCGTTAAAGGTATCGGCAGATCAAGTTACATCAGGGTCACGAATATATCCGATCAGCCGCTGATCATCCACGAAGACATGATCTTAGGGATGTGGTTACCTGAAGGGAAAGTACCCCGACAGATCGGATATGTTTCAGTGGGATCACGAAGATACATTGAATGGCAGAATCGGGCTTAACAAGCCACCACGGACATGATCAGTGACGAAGACTTAGTGGATGAAGATACCTCACCTATGGTCGAGAAGCCGGAGTATTCTACGCCGACCAAGTTGCTGATCAGGAGGCCACCGATCGAAGCGACAGGGGAAGGCCGGGTCAAAGAAGGTCCACAGATATTGAGTATAATTAGGCCCGGCTCACCGAAACAACGGACCCAGATAGCGGAAATGACAATGAGGAGTTCAAGCACGATCATGAGAAAGAAAAGGAGGATGAACCAGCCGAAGTCATTACAGAAGAGGGTGAACTCGAAGTAAACCATCAGTCGAGAGACGTACAAGGAGCGATTCAAGATGACGCCGATCAGAAAAAGGTAGACCAGGTGGATGAGCAAGTGTGTATACACGAAGGTGGCGATCAGTACATTGAAGGTATCGAGAAGCAGATGGCCGTTTTACCGGAGGTATCGCCCAATATGCCAGAAGTCACCATGGAAGATTTACAGGTCGGTGATCCCGAAGTGAACACTCCCGAGCAGATCGATCAGCTAAAGAAGATCATCTGGAAGAGGCGTCACTTACTGATGGGGAAAGGTAACGCCCTACCCCCGGCCGCATTCGGAGCTGTTTGTGATATAGACGTGGGAAATGCGAGGCCGATCGCTCAGCGTTGTCGTAAAGTTGCACCTCAATACCGGGAAAAGCTATCCGATTTGATCAAGGGTTTGCTGAGTACAAAGATCATCCGACCATCAACATCGCAGTGGGCATCACCGATCGTGATCGTGATTAAGAAGAATGGGGTTGATATTCGATTGTGTATCGACTATAGAATGGTGAATCGCCTCACGAAGTTGATGGTCTATCCGATGCCCCTGATCAATGACTTATTAGAAGATCTGGATAAAGTTTTATGGTTTTGTTCGTTGGATATGGCTAGTGGTTTCTGGGAGGTTTCGATGACTGATCGCGCTCGAGAGATCTCGGCTTTCGTTACCCCTTTTGGGCTTTTTGAATGGAATCGGATGCCGTTTGGATTAAAGAATGCCCCACAGATCTACCAGAGGCTGATCGACAATGCTCTCTATGGGTATTTCCAGATCAGTGCTGATCGGGAAGCCACTGATCTATATGATGTGTTTACGGAAGGTGAGCCAGACCAAGATCAGGGCCGATCAGTATTGGGAAGGCGATCGTACATAGATGATATCTTGGTCACAGCAACATCCTGGGATATGTTATGCGATAAGGTCGAACGACTCCTAGTCACCTACGAGCGCTGGAATTTGTCGATCAGTGTGGTCAAGAGTTTCTGGGGTCAACCCAAGGTCGCCTACCTCGGCCATAACGTATCGATCCAAGGTTTGGAAGCAAACCCGAAGGATTTGGCCGCTCTCAGCAACTTACCTTTTCCCCGATCACTGAAGGCCATGCAATCCTTCCTCGGATCTCTGAATTATTATAGCAGATTTATCGAGGACTTCTCGATTTACGCCGCTATACTTTATTAACTGAAGGAAGTTGATTATCATGGGCTACGAGAACGCGATCGGGTAGGAGGATCACCAATTGAGACTGATCACGAAGTTGAAGCTATTGAAACGGATTTCAAGACTGGATCACCGATTGATCAAACTATGTCAGGGTCAGAAAACCACATGAACGAGCTATGGTAGCCTTTAGTATGTTAAAGGCGAAGATGATCTCGACGCCGATACTGAAACACTTCGATCCAGAGAAGATTCCAGTGGTGATCCTATATGCCAGTAAATGGGCAATATCGGCCGCACTGGTCCAAGATCACGACGGAGTTTATTGCCCGGTGACGTTCACAAGCCGAACATTAAAACCGAACGAAGTTAAGTATGGTATTGTGGATAAGGAAGTGCTAGCGTTATTACGTGTGTTGGATGTTTGCTACTCTATGCTGGTAACTAGATCAATTAAGGTATTATCCAAGCGATCTAGTCTGGCGTGGTTACTATCCGCGAATGGTTTAGATGGAAGACTGGGGCGATGGGCAGCGGTGTTATCTCAGTGGACTTTGGAGATCATTAAGTGCACCAAGGGCGAAGAAGAAATTCTTGGAACGCTGGCAGCCAGCATCACGCCCCGATCAGAAGTCGATGAAGCCCTGATCGAGGTCGTTCCTCGGAAGCAACCACGTGAATCGATCACTATACCCCCACCGATCGTCGGCTCGGAGGAAGATCTGATCGTTGTAAGTTTCGACGGATCAGCGAGTGTGAAGAAAGGTGTAGGGGCGTATAGCGCGTTGTTATGGAAACTGCCTGAATGGACTGTTATATTGGCCGGTTCAGATTATACTCCAGGTATCACGGTCAATGAGGCTGAATATCGTGGTCTGCTGCTAGGTTTGGATCTCTTGCAAGAGCAAAAGATCGGAAGAGTAATCATATGCGGAGATTCAAACCTGGTGATTCGGCAGATCACTGGAGAGATCGACTGTAAGGCGCCGCGTTTGAAACTACTGAATGATCGCGTTATGAAAGCTTTACGTGGATGGCCAAGACATGATCTTTTGCATGTGAAACGTGATTGGAATCGGAGTGCAGATCACTTAGCCACTATGGCTATGCGTGATCAGGCCGGATCAATAGTTACTGATCAAACGTTGCTGGAAGAACTGGTGGAGATCAATAGGCTGCCTGAGCTGATCCGTGTGGAAGATGAAAAGGAAGCAGCCAAGATCTTGATTACGACGAGATCACGAACCAGATCACCACCCAACAGATCACCCTCTCGCGAAAGCCTGACAGAGGAAATAGTACAAGAGATGCGGATCGAAAGAATTCTCAAGACTCAAGACGAGGAAAAATGGATCGGTGATTTGAAGGCGTTTCTAAAGGGTGATCTGGAGAAGCTGAGCCAGAGTGAGGCAAAAGATTGTGCCAAGATCGCGTCTAATTACGAGATCGACGAAAATGATCTATTGTTTTACTATGTCCAAGCTGATCAGGCCGATGCGGATTTGGACCGATCGGCAAGACTCGTGATCCCGGAGACTTTACAAGCTGATATATTACACCATTATCATGTTAGTTTGGAGGGTGGCCACCAGGGCGTAGGACGAACGTATCACAGGATCCGTAAACATTTCCACTGGAGAGGATTATATCGAAGTATACAAAAGTTTGTTGGGACATGTACGGATTGCGAAACTGGAAAAGGTATGCCAAACATCCGGGGAAGATCACCTGGAAATATCCAGGCGACCTACCCTTTTCAAGTGATAGCGATGGATCACATACCATCCCTCCCAAAATCGTTCAAGGGCAATACCGAGTTGCTGATCTGGACTGATCTGTTCACGGGGTTGGTGATCGCGAAAGCGGGATCTACACGAACGGCTCAACAAGTCGCTTCCAGTTACGAAGAATGTGTTTTTCGACGGTTTGGAGCCAGTGAAGTGATCAGGCATGATCGTGAACCAGGTTTTATGGCCGAAGTGTTCCGATCCTTTAATCAGATGCTTGGCCAGAAACAGAGCGCGACCATGGCGTATCGTCCACAGGCGAATGGTAAAGCCGAACGGATGGTACAGACTTTAACTAGAGCTATCAAGATGTATGTCGCGGACTCTGCGCAACAAGATTGGGATGAATATGCGGAGAGACTGGTGTTTCCGTTGAATTTTTCTTTCGATCGGGTCAGGGGAGATACTCCATTCTACCTGGCATATGGTTGGGAC
>MIQA02003096.1:0-12079 GCA_001887855.2 Sclerospora graminicola | reverse complement strand
TGGAGCCGATTTCCAAATCCATGACCGAAGTCTTGGGCGGAATCCGGATACCCACTGACCCGGACGACCAACTATCGGAGGGGGTACTCCGTCGATCCTGATCAGCATCAGAATCAGATGAATCACCATTGTGGTGACTGATCTGATCCTCCCGGTCATCTGGCCGGTCTTCATGCGCGTCAGGATCTATGTTTAACTTCATCTCACCTTGTGTACCCGTTGATCGGGGCTGATTACACTCACTTAGGTGGATTCGGTGACGAAAAGGATGATCTTGATCAGGTCGGAGGGTTTGACCTTCTCGAGACGGGGGGTGTCCTCGGTGGAAATCTTCACCGGAGAGTGGGTTGGGGTCGACACTTATTCAGTATCTAGGCACTGATCAGGAAAGTTCGTCTGATCAGGCCAGCCAATGAGAGAGAGATATAACGAAACCAAGAAAACGCGATCAATCCACGATCTTCCACAGTAATCCACAGACGTTATCTCCACAAAACCTTTACCAATATTATTAACGTGTTCCAAACACGTGCGCGTTGCGGGTGAGGTTAGATCACCTAAAACAAACCCGTCGGGGGCCTTCCGGTAAGCCAAAATGCGTCTAAGCGCGTCTTAACCGGGAAATAGTTGAGCAAGAGGGGAATAATCAACCCTGTGCTCCCAATGACCGCAACACGTGGCGGAGCGACTCTTTGCTTTGGGGGGTGAATCAAAACCTGTTATTATATATGCAATGTCCTATACCTGTGTACCATACATCAACTCATGCCTGACCTATACTTCGATTCGTCGCACGGTTGCGTAACACCACCTTGCCCATCCTTGCTGCACCTTCAAGCTGATCTGTACCACTTCTGCCCTGATCACGACCCGACTCTTCGAAAGATCTTCAACCCGTCCCGATCTTCGACAAACGACCTTGAAACCACTTGAGATCTGCTCTTCAGCACTTGTCCACTTCGTATACAGTCCGACCAAACCGAGAACTTACTTGCCCTTGCATCTGAACGCTGATCAGAGGCTGATCAGCCCTGATCACGATCGCCATAGTGATCGACCAAGTGATCAGGTGGTGATCAGGCTGATCAGCCCTTGATCACCTCGGGAACGCTCTGGGTCATCATCATCACGACTCAACTCATCTTCCAAACCACACTTCCGATCTTTATACCTTGTCAGGACAACCATACAACACCGATCTCGGCTGATCAGGCCTTGTCAGGTCTTCTTCGTCCTAACAAAAGGTTCACATCACTCATACAACCTGTTAATCCACCTGCCCGATCTTCATTCCTCATTTGATCTTCATTCTTCGGGCATGACAGGCCGATCAGGCTGTAACTTCGTATCATAGCCAGCTTCAACCACTATACCATTCAGAGATCGGCTGGTCACCTGCCCTTGGTATGTCATGTCAACAGTCACTATTTCTTATTACATCCACGAGAACTCCACTTAGTGACTGTGATAACGATCGTGATCGTGATCTCCATCATTCCGCCAGTGCCTGGGACTGGGCTTAACGACCATACTTGGCTGATTCTTCCACGTCGTAAATATCCGTTGGCCACCACCTTTTCTTCTTAATCGTGATCGACCTTTTCCCACCCATCAACCGTCATATGTTGATGGGTGTTCTATCGTCACCAATCAACGGCCATGTGTGGTCCACTTCGGTCCCAATATTTTCCGATCGATTCACCACATCACCGCTCAACCAGAAAAAGCCCTACGATAGAGCAAGTTGGCGTATGTACTCAATTGCAAGACGACAAGGGTGGATAAATTGTGAGCACATAATAGTGAAAACTCAAGAAGTTCTTTCTCAAAACTGTTTACTACTGTGGAGCTGTTGATGCCGTTGTTTTAGTGATGACTTTTTCAAAACGTTTGACAATTGTGGAGATTTTGGTGTCGTTGTAAGCCCTGATCGTACGATCGACGATGGCATGTCTTTTCTGAGCATTTGTCCGTTCTTTAACGCGCTCGAGCCCGAACATCTCTCGCAACTTAGTCTTAAGAGGACCCATCCCTCCCACGTCAAGTGGCCGACACACTGACGTGGCGTTTGGGAGCAGAGGACACACTTCGCAGCAGGCTTCTTCAGCAAGAAGTCGTTGACCTTCGTCGCTCACGTGAGCATCGAAGTTGTCAAGAATGACAACGGACGGCTCCTGGATCTCGTACGCCAGCAGTATTCGGACGTACTGAGACCATACCGTTGCATCCATCCACGCGTTTTTCTGGACTGCATAGAAGTGTCTTTCCACATACCTCCTTGCGCGTGAAACCTCTCTTGAGACGCCCGAGGGCTTCGTGCTTATCCGTGATTGTATATGAGCGTTTTCGCGCCTTTGCCCCCGCGTTCGTGCGATGCATGATAAATGGAGAGGAAATTGAGGTCAGCAATAAATCAGTACATTTTAGAAGATCTGAGCTGTGATTGGGTAGTTATTTTGTATGGGGCGCCAAAAAACAATGTTGATGCAAATCTAGACGGAAGTTTCCGTCGTTATATGCAATACGTAAGTATACGATATACGTTTTTGCCATACTCACCAAGTTGCTGGACAGGTCTTTCTTTCCCGGTCGACAAACTAAGTAGCATTTTGTAACGCCTCGGTTGCTCTTCCTCTTTTACGTCACATTCCTGTAGCTGAATCCCCATTGCTAGATTGCATAACTAGCTCGTGCGCGTCCTGCCGCTTCCGAGCCGTCTCCTCTGATTCTGATAAAATAAGTAGGATCTTGCATCATGATGGGATCCAGGTTAATAGTATCGTGTACAAAACTGAACTCAAACTCGGTTCTATCTTCTCCACCGACGCGGTCATTATGACTACGCCAAGAAGATTCGCTTGCAGGAGTTCTGTCCGAGGATTTGCACCTCCAGAATCTTCGACTTCTGCCCTTTGTAGACGTCGCTTACATAAAAAAATTGCTGCTCAACGGAGGAAGTTGCGATTGGCCCAAGAGATTGGCTATCGATCAAAACATTCTTAAAAGATGTTGACGATTAGGATATTCACATTAAGCATGAACTAGTTGAAACGACTATTTGTGATGACTTCCAATTCAATTTACGCTTGCCGTTACGAAGCACCACACCAGAGCCGCTTACAGACGGAAACCTCAAAGTAGGCTATTATCTAGACAAAGATGTTTTTAACTCCATGGTATGACCAAAACTTATAAATGAACAGATAATTGTATGGGGACAAAGCGAAACGAATGATAAGCCACAGCACCGTGAACAGTATAATTCGATGATTTCATTCATAGAAACAGACCGAGTCACTTTCTTCTCGTCCTCCTTCACTATATCACTATAAGGCTATTCTTAAGTGTATGGCAATGGTTTTACAAGATTTCCAAACCAGACAGTAAAAAGACTGCAAGTCTTGTGCTGGTTTTCATCTCACCAATATTGAACAACGATAAAACACATGTCGACGGACTTTGGCGATCGCTTGAAGATTTCCATTGTTTCGCCCAGTCGTAAGTTGCTCGTGGATTGGTTATTAAACGATACTAACCAGTCACCCGGACGAAGTTGTGTCAGGCCTGTGGAGTAGCCGGATTCCGTTAATCGCGACGCGACAATCTGTCCATTCTTTCGCTTAAACGTGACCGTTCAACTAGAATGTCAAGTAAAGCAGCACTAGCTGGTTGATTACGCAACATGGAAAAGAGGTCGTCTTCTTCCCGCCGAGAATCATCGAGCACCAGCGTTTACAAGGTACGAAAGCAGTTTTTTTCTTCAATTAAATGAGGCACCACTTAACATCTGCCAGCACTTGTCAATGGGAAGTCTCCAAGATCAACTTCATCATTGTTTATCTTCTGCAAAAAAAAGACTCAATCGGCCATCCTAGTCGCGCCGCGCCTGAAGACGAGCAAGCAAAAATTTCGTGATCAATGCGCTCGAGTGCTCCGATGCCGTCGGCCTTGAAGTGGATTTTTCCCTGGTGACAAGCGTAGAGTTTGACAGGATACCCATTGTAAACCCTGGCTTCGATCAAGTGCGCTTCTAATCCGAGAGTTTGACGTAATCGGCTTAACTCCAAGCCCAAAGCTGGGATGGTGGTGGTGGCGTCTTTTTTCTTCTTGTTTTCTGATAAATCTTGAGGTGCTGCTTGCTCGCAAGCTTGAATTGTGACACAGTTTGTACCTCTGTCTTCAAAAATGCAAAGATCAAGCGTCTCATTGACACGCCAGAACAACTCGGGCCCATCGTACAGCAATTGGCGCATTTGTTTTGCACCTTTTGAGCTTTTACCTATGCCAAGTGAAACTTGTTGAAGGGGGGGGGGGGCTTCACGTGATCCATGAGCTTTTTTGGCTCGAACGCACAGAAATTTTGCATACTTCACTGCATTACAATATGCAACAGAGTCATCACCATGAGTCACCTCGTAATTCGCCGACGTCACACAATCGACGACGTAAAAGACGCTCAAGACGCGGTGTCGGTGGCAACAACGCGGCCCAAGAATGCACACATTAAAGCTGAAGAACTGTCCAATTTAACTCGCATGACGCTTAATGTCTTGCCACACACAAAGAATAATGCTACCGAGTCAAAGATGATCACCTCTTTTACCTTCAGTGAGCCACCACGAACAGCGAGTTTCTTCATATGGTGGCGAATAAATAGCATTGCGAAAATTTCATTCATACTTGGTCTTCAGTCGGGATTTTTATCTACCAATTTATGTAGCAAATTTGATCATAAAGGGACGGTATTGGGATATAATCTTACTGGACAATTTTCACGGTAAGTGTGGGAATATTTGACGCATCAAAAGCATGGCGTAATGCCAAAATTTCGAACAGAATGCTGCCTAAAGACCACATATCGCTAGAATAAGAGTATGGTTTACTCTCACAAACTTCGGGTAGGGTGTCCCCACCAGTGTGTTGGCTGATCAAATTTTTTTTCGATGTTTGACCAATTGTTGCAAGAATTGTTTTGACCAATGAACCCGCTGGGTTGATTAAAACCACGGTTTTAAAATAAGTCCTATAGCACTAAATTTAAGACCTCGTGCGGTAACGACCAAAAATAAGACTTGCCGGTGGCTGTTAAATCTGGTCTATCGGGAGGTTTATAGGTTAAAACCTTGATTAAGACTTACCGGTGGCGATGCTCTAAGTGCTATTCTGAACTTTATAGCTTAAGGCCCTTGTCCGGAATGGCGTTCTGTACTAGAAAATAGTGACACATGATTGGACAAAACAAATTGATATTTGACACATTACTGTTCCGAGATCGTGTAATTCCGGAACACCTCCATGAGGTGTTCTGAAAAGAGCACATTTGTACCGAAATTATACATGAAGTATTATACATAATAGATATAGCAGTATAATAGTAGGTTGTGCGTATGCTGCGAGTCCTCGCCCAAAGCCTTCGGCACGACCCAAGGGAAATCGATAATTACACGATGCACAGCCCTTAGACATCAATACATGTAATACAGCGCGCATGCTCACTAGAAATACTATGTATTAATGTGTGATGCAGGTTACATGGACAGTGTCCGGAACGTCGTTTCTGAACGATCAGAATTACATAACCCTAACTCTTGTTTCGGAGTGCAGCACTTGGACAAGGGCCTAAATGTTGTGTAAAGTGGTCCACGTAGTTTTGCGTAACTTCTGTGCCTCTTCCACAGACGCTACTTCCTATGCTTTCCAGCCCTGCATCGGTTTAAATGGGACTTTTGCCATAAGTGGGGGCTATTCTGGTAAATATTCCAAATAAGGAACCAATTTTCCAAAAGTGGGGGCTAATTACTGGTTGTGGGGGCTCGTCTATATTTGGAAGACGAGCCCCCACATCTGTCAAATAATTATTGTACTGTAGTAAAGTGAACCTCACCCCCTTGTTTCATGTACCTCACTTTTGATATATATACCACGCTGCTGTTACGTGTACCTGGACGTGAGATCCAGGAGCAGGGACCCTCTCCCGTTTCCCTCCCCTTCTTCAAGACGAGGCCGAGGCCATTTTTGACAAAGAGGAAAAAGGAACCTATAAAGCGATAGAAGCTATCTCTTGTCTTACTTTGTATCGCAGAGGTTAGTGGCGGGATACGTGAGTGCATTGAACGATATTATGACATTGCCTTTATGTTAGGTCCCGACATTGATATGTGGCTCGGCAGGTCACTCGATCTTTTCCAACGTTGAGTTATTACAGCTGATTCTTTCTTCGTTCTGCTGCAGTAATGATTTTTTCATTCCTGACAATTAAACGTTAATCATATACCAAGATGGCGTGATCGAGTGACAAGTATTTTCGTGCGTAAGGAACGCGTCGGCACCGTCGTGCGGTAGACAAATTCATTGGACATGTCCGTGACACCTTGGAACTATCTTCTTTGCGCTTTGAATCACTAGCCAGCGTGAGCCTTCTACGCCTAACGTGACCCTGAAGAGTATGAAAACCAAATGATAATGGTGTCTCGAGCCGTTGCAGTTGAGTGGATTGCATTCTCTTCCGTCTCTTTTGGTGTCGAGAACGGTGCTTGGCTAGAGTCATGACCAGGCACTTGAAGCCGCTTGAACTTTCTTGCTTTAGCGCTGGGGTAAAGTAGCATCAGAGCCGACGAAAAAGAGCGTCGTCACTAATATACAATTAGAAAGGAAAAGGAAAGAATCTCGACCTCCATACAAGCTACAAGCGTGGATGGCACGCTCCAAGCAATTCAACCAGGTGAAGAACCGCTATTGACTGTTCCAAGTAAACGCCGTAGCCGCTGCTTTAACTGCAAGGAAGACGACCACCATGTACACAGCCATGTCGCTACTGCAAGCAGATTGGCCATTTAAGCGCGAAGCGCCCCATGAAGCAGCAGCATACGAGCTCGAAATGAAGTGTCTAGGTTCGTGAACCTGACGTGATCAAATTTTTAGTGACACATGTATCAATTGTTGTTTTGTTTTGTCCAAATCTATCTATGTAAAAAAAAGGTTTGCCCCCACTTTTGTCTCAACGATTAGTTTGGTGGAAACATTTTCTCCAATTTACATAGTCCCCACTTTTGGAAAATTAGTTTCTCATTTGGGATATTTATCAGAATAGCCCCCACTTATGTCAAAAGTCCGTTTAGATGCATTAGGTTTTAGTCAGGTTTGGAATAAAACCTAAAATTTAATGGGCTGGCAAAAGTAGGTTTTAACCGTTGATTGAGTCATCAGATATCAGAATTTCAACCTTATAAATTTTTAAAAACTCAATTGCAGAGATCTTATCGCCACTTTCTTGCTGACCCCCGAACGGCAAATATGCCCAACAACCCAGAAAGCAATAATAAGATAGAATTCTCGTAGAATTTAAGACGGAGTCAAGCCGACTCTATGTGCAAACTGTGCAATCTAGGTTTTCTTAGGTTTTATTCAGGTTTTATTCAAACCTACTCTTTTCGGTTCCAAAAAATCTAGTTTTTTCCAGCCCTACTTCATATCATTACGGGAGCTCGAAAAATTGAGAGCTTCAAGATGAAAAAAATGTGATTAGCTTGTCGCGGAGTGTATTTACTTGCGATAACTCTTATAAATCTGATTCGTGTAGATGTCTACATCTTTCGATCTACTGGTATACCATAGTTGGCACGGTAGGCGCGGATAACGGGCAAGTATGCGGAATTAGCGTCCGTAGCTGAATCCACCGTCTCCAGAAATCCCACGAGATTGTCCAAAGTAGCGATACTCACAACGGGAATACCGAAACTCTCTTTTACGACGTCAATAGCCGAGCGTGAGTCGTCCACCGACACTTTTTCTTGCCGATCTAGCGAAATACACACCCCAGCAACATGTGCATTGGTCTTTTCCAGGATACTGAAAGCTTCCCGGATAGCAGTACCAGCAGTGATGACGTCATCAATGATCAGCACCCTACAAAAAAGCAACGATCGATAAATGAGACATTCGTGTCTATAAATAGCTGACGCTGAAAAAACATGTGACATACTTTTTGCCCGTCATGTCCGCACCCACGAGTACGCCACCTTCACCGTGGTCCTTCGCTTCCTTGCGGTTATATGCAAAGGGAAGGTCAATATTGTACATGTCAGCGTACGCGATGGCAACAGCAGCTGCAAGCGTGATGCCTTTATAGGCAGGTCCAAAGAGTAAATCAAATTCGAGACTGCTGTCCTGTATGTCACATACAGTCAACACATCGATTAGTAATACGGTTGCGTAATACTGACTCATATATACCACGTACATGAATAGCCTGAGCGTAAAACCTGCCAAGCTGGCCAAGTGCACGACCAGTGCGAAAGAGACCAGCATTAAAAAAGTACGGACTCTGACGGCCAGACTTTAGTGTAAAGTCACCAAACTTAAGGACTCCAAATGACAGCGCGAACTTAATGAACTCGTTAGCGCGCGAATTGGTTTTCCCACGTGCCGGGGGAGCTGCCACTTTGGTTTTGCGGACAGCGTTGATGGCGTCACGGAACGCTTCGGCAGCTTCTTTAGGGTCAGCCGCTTTTGAAATACCGCGTGAAACCGGCACCAACAGACCAAAGCCATCCGCCGAGAGACCAGCAATCACAGCCTCTTCCAAGTTTCCACCCTGTGCGCCAATTCCTGGTGCCAAGATCCACAAGTTAGGTGTCACCGCACGTACACGACGGAGTGCGTCAACATCTGTGGCTCCGACGACGAGACCGACATTGTCCTCTGAGTTCCACTGTTCACACTTGGCCGCTACATCCTCAAAGAGTGCCCGCGATCCAACCGACAACGTCTGAAAGTCATTTGCACTAGGGTTTGACGTCTTACACAGCACAAAGCAACCGCGCTCGGGATGACCACGAATAAATGGATCAATTGAGTCCTGGCCCATGTACGGGGCCAATGTGATGGCATGTGCTCCGAGCTTGTCAAAAGCAGAGACGGCGTAGGCAGCGGCTGTGGTGCTAATGTCACCACGCTTGGCATCCAGTACTACAGGAATCCCTGCAGGAATCATTTTGATCACATTGCATAGTGCTGTAATGCCCTCAGCACCAAAAGCTTCAAAAAAAGCCGAGTTAGGCTTGTACGCGGCTGCGACATGTTGCGTCAGCTCGATGAGACGCGAGCAAAATTCTTGTGCAGCAACTGGTGTTGCCTCAGGAAGCTCTGCTACATGCGGATCCAGACCTACACATAGAAGCGAATCCACGGCACTGGCGCGGGCCCGCAGGGTGCTAAAGAAGCTGGTGGTCATACTTTTTTATATATCGGGTGACAGGATTGGTAGAAACTCATGACCCTTTTTGAATCATTTTTAAAACGAACATGACATGCCTTTTAGGAGAAAAGAGCTACATGTAGTGGGGATGTGGATACTACGGTAGTTATGGTTTAGTCACGTCTTACTACTTCGCTCGAGATAACAACGCATTCTCATTTCTCGGGCAAATCTGTACTTTTTCGCAAGTTAAATACGATGAATGTACGTATTTGAATTATTTTCGAGCTGCGTGTCCTGCAGCTTTATCCCACCACTTGGCGCTGTGTATTTCTTCGCTCACGACAAGCCTTGGGGTTACGTGCTGAGGACCGAGCTCAGTCGCTTGAAGCAGTGGACGGAGCTTGCGCTTCTCGAGACTCTTGCCGTCGACCACCCGCACGCAGTGCCTGCAGCCGCATGGCTAAAGCGCGCCTCTCGCGCTTGTTTACAGTGTGATTCATAACGTCCACCTCCGTTCGGGTTTTCTTTATTGTGTTCGTAAGGCCGAGTAGGTGACGGCTGATCGTAGAGATGTGCATTTTGACGCCGTATTCCTCAAAAACTTTCAGAGCCATAGCCTCTAAAGTGATGCTGGGGTTGCATTTCAGCATTTCCTCTAGCGATTTCACAATCTCCGGCGTCATTTTTACGCACTTTGCCCTCACACCACCACGCTTTTTGTCCTCGAGACATCGGCTCCTCTTGAGCTCGTACGCAGAGCTACGCGATATCCCATTAGCTTTAGCTATCGCGAGCCAATCGTCACCTCTATCAATCGCCGCTAGCACGCGTTGGCGCTCCGCAGGTGTGTGCTTCGGCATTACTTATGGCTTAAGTACAGTATATTATTTTTCCTATTTTATTTTATTTTATTGAGTTTGGTGGCAACCTTAAGAGCCCAAAATCCAGGGTTGTTTGCAAAACGTCCAGGTTTTCCCGAGAAAAGGTGTAACTTAGTAGCAATTTTGCCGAGTCTGCTAATGTGGACTCTTGTCACGAATCTTGTTCGATAATGATACTTAGAAGTAGTATGAAAAATTCATTTTGCAAGCACATCCACTCCTTTTTGCATCTTCTTGTTCTATTACATCCTCTTCACTAAGACACCTGATGACACCTGATCCTCTTGCTTCCAATTTACACCTGATAACCGCGTTTCTTTGCACCTGCTAGTCGATCCACAGCTCCGCTAATTACTGGAAGATTTATAATACTTCCAACAATTGGTGTCTGACGTAAAAACGCCACGGCGACTGGGAAAAACGATCCAAACAAGTTCAGGAAGCCAAAACTCTGGATAATCATGCCGATTACCGGAAAGCGCAGCATAACCAGCAGAATACCACCCAGAAAGCAGACAATTCCACGCCACCGCTCCTTGCGCGTAAAGAAGCGGAATGTTCGTGATAGTCCAATCGTCAGCGCCACACCGCTTAAAAAGAGAATGTCACCCAGCGCGAGCATCGCAGCATCAAAGATCATGAGCACGCCCAGTAGCAAGAAAGCGAAGCCCAGACCAAGTAACAAGGTCCCGATCTTGCGGTTGTCGTCCAGCATTATCAACTTTCCTGGCTTCAATTTGTGCTGCGACACGTATGTCTTTGTATAATATAGACGTTCGTCGAGAAATGTGATTGGATGATATCCCGGTACGGACACAGGTAAAAACCGGTAAAAGGAAATAAGGATAGGTATTTATATTGACTCTTGAAGCGGCGGCGCCTGCCGCCGACGTGGTCTGTTGTTTGTATAATGAAAGTAACTTTTGTTCACTGCACTGCTTCGTGTGCTAAATAGTCTACACCTTGTTCGTTTGCTCCGGTCGCGGTCGAATCCCGCGGCGCCGAAAATGGTCCATTACGACCAGTAAAAAATGCTCCACGCGAAGGTCATCGATGTTCCTCGTGGTAGGGCTATTGTTGTCCCCAGCATGCACTCAACTTGATCGGATGCTGTACTTTGTCCTCCCTCATCACACACTAAAGATCGGGCTTATGGTAAAGGACGACGATCCCGTCGAATAGGCAACTATAACAGCTTCTTGGCGTTGTTACTTTGCAGCTCCTCTTCGTCTTGGCTTTCGTCCGTAGACGTTTCTTCTCCACTACCATCGGTAACAGCGACATTCGGCAGCAAGTGTGACATCCGTTGCGCCTTTGCCGTTAGATATCCTTGGCTATACTCTCCGCCTTGAATCACTACGGGCAATCGTCCTTCAACAGTGATACCAAGCTGACTGAGTAATCGGATCTTACGAGGATTGTTCGTCAGTAGAAAGACGGACTGGATGCCGAGATCTTTTAGAATCGCCACTACCGGCTCGTACGTACGGTAATCGTCTTTAAACCCCAGCACGCGATTCGCATCCACGGTATCAAGGCCACGTTCCTGCATGGCGTACGCCATGATTTTGTTCGCGAGGCCGATCCCTCGTCCCTCTTGTGGCATATAAATAACGACGCCACCGTGCTGTTTCGTGTAAGCCTTGGCATAGTCTAACTGTTCTTTACAGTCACATTTGAGGGATCCAAAGACTTCAGACGTAAAGCACTGGTCGTGTACACGCACGGGCACATTGTGTTTGTCTTTCACGTCACCCGAGATCATGGCAATGGGTTCGCTCTCACGCAATGAACCAACGGAGCGATACGCACGTACTCGAAATGTGCCACTTTCTGTCGGTAACGCCGTCTCGGCCACAAACGTCGTGGTCACATGAGAGCCTAAACATGTGAGGCCAGGAGCGCCAACATCGACGGTCGCTTTGTGCTTGAATGCAACGGAGGGTGCAATGTCTCGTTCACTCGGAAGTTGTGTCATGGAGCAAGCGGTAGATCTATA